>CAXKVX010001287.1:0-111334 GCA_964058865.1 Eleocharis quinqueflora
CTCAAACATAATGCATGAAATTCTTGTTTTCTAATATTATTTGAAGAAATGTGATGAAGACCATCTTTGATTTTAGAAATTTACTCTTTTATACCTCCAGTTTTCATACCCGCTTTCACGATGAGATTTAGAATATGACATGCACATTTTTTATGAAATAATCTCTCATTCATTATGGGGTTTAATGCACGTATAAAATAATCAATAGATTTAATATTGTTGCTAGCATTGTAAAAAAAAATTGAAAAAATCTTTTTTTCTAAATCCCTTTTTAAATTATATTCATGCAAAATGTTAATTATGGATTGATAAATAACGTGTGCGTTGTGCGGATAATACAGGTTACGAAAACATAGAACTCGTTTCTGCAAAAGTCAGTTGTCATCAATGTAATGTGATGTAATACAAAAATATTCTAAACCATGCTTACTTGCGAACCAACAGTCAGATGTGATAGATACATTACAGTTGGCATTAACCAAAAATGGCTAACAATTCATTTTTCTTTTCTAAATATTGTTTCTTAATTTTGTCCATCATTTTGCAGTGGTGAAATTTCTTGTATAATACTTGGCCACAACCTTTTACCATTAATCTGGCAAAACTAGAACAACAATTCATACTAATTGGTTGTTCTTTATGGGCAATATACCTAGCAAATTCACTTAACATTCTATTTTCATCGTACTTGGCCAACGTCCTCGTACCGTCTGGGTCAATAGTACTTTGGACTAACCGTTAGTCAGGTTGGTCTTGTGGTTCCTCACCTTTTTCAGCATGTTTTTTTAAATAAACTTAATCCACTAGCTTTCTTGTAAGTGTAAAAACCTGTACAACCTTTTACCTTGCACCTCAAAGTCAATCGTTTTGCTAGCATCTTTCGTTGTTTCATAGTAACGCCACCATTCTGCATCGTATTTGGGCACGACCGTTTTCCTCTTCTTCTTTTGCGGCAGATCCGCTTGTGCTTCTTGGATGTCTGGTGATGGCTCTTACGATAGGGGGACAATTTCGTCGACAGACGAGGCCACGTGTCGTGCTGTGATGGGAGGTTCTTCGGTTTGAGTCATCGGTGTGAACGAAGGGGTTTGAGTATGTGGAACGTTCTCTTGCTGTGATAAGTAGGGATGATGAGGGTATAATGAGAGGTTTGCATGTCGAGGAGGGGGATACGGTACTTGTGGTGGGTTCGTACTTGCAGGCTGTTGATAATAATATTGTGGATTTGTTTCGGGGTTTGTGTTTGCATGTTGTGCTTGGGTCTCCTCGCCAAAAAGTTCAACACTTATCTTGTGTATGAGGTCTTCAATAGAATTAGGTGTCGGTTTAGGTGTTGATGTCATGTCTGAAACAATAACATAAAAATACCTATCATGCTGTTCTTGAAAAAAAGGAGGAATTTCCAGCCATATAATAGAAAAAAGAAAAAAAAAAAAAGCTCTGGTAATAACCAGTGCCAATATACAAAAAAAATAAAAAGGTAGGCGAAATTTCCTTCCAGCCATATAATAGAAAAAGGAAAAAAACTCTGGTAATAACTAGTGCCAATATAAAAAAAAGTAAAAAGGTAGGCGGAATTTCCTTCCAGCCATTAGCCATATAATAGAAAAAAAAGAAAAAAGCTCTGGTAATAACCAGTTCCAATATACAAAAAAATAAAAATGTAGACGGAATTTCCTTCCAGCCATTAGCCATATAATAGAAAAAAGAAAAAAGCTCTGGTAATAACCAATGTCAATATACAAAAAAATAAAAATGTAGGCGGAATTTCCTTCCATCCATATAATAGAAAAAGAAAAAAGCTCTGGTAATAACTAGTGCCAATATACAAAAAAATAAAAATGTAGGCGGGATTTTCAGCCATTTAATAGAAAATTTGAACCATAAAAATGTAACTTAAATGTACCTTTGAAGTTGCACGAAAGGATGACGAAAATTGGATCCTCCTTTACACCGTCCCGAATAAATGTAAATTAACTAAATGTCTAAAATTAATTAATTAAATCTAAATGTATTATAACTTATAACTTAGAACTTATAAATTAAAATTTTAACAGAGTTTCGTTACTAGTTGTGATTAAAACAAAGATGAAGAATTAATAATTGAGAATTGAGAATTGAGACTTGAGAGAGATAGATGATAGATTGATAATTGAGGTGTGAAGAAAGTGAGAGGGTAATGGGTTATTTATAGAGGGGGTTGAAAATTTAAATTTGTTTAATTATTTTTTTGCCATGAATTTTTTTAACTTTTTTAATTTTTTCGAATTTTTTTGAATTTTTTTGAGTTGGAAATGACACAAAGTGACATGCTATTCCCAGGTCTCACGGTTTGAAATTTTAAATTTTTTTATTATTTTTCTGCCATAAATATTTTGAATTTTTTTTGAATTTTTTGAGTTGGAAATGACACAAAGTGACATGTTATTTCCGAATCCCACGGGTTCATAATTAAAAAAATTTTAATTATTTTTCTGCCATAAATTTTTTTAATTTTTTTTAGTTGGATATAACACAAAGTGACATGGAAATGACACAAAGTGTCACGGGTTCCACGGGTCGGGTCAAGGGTTCTGCGGGTTTACACGGGTTAGCACGGGTTTAACACGGGTTTACACGGGTTTATCATGGTTTTATCACGGGTTAGCACGGGTATCACGAGTTACCATGGGTTTTCCACGGATCAGACGGGTTCCCGGCGGATTTGCCACGGGTTGGGTCGGGACGGTTCACGGGTTAGGACGAGTTTGGAGGAAAATGGGGCACCTCGACCTGCCGTAGATCCACGATTTTTTCCACGAGTCGGGCGGGTCGACCTATCCGGGTATTTTCAATACTTTAGGGGCGTTGGACTCACCTAGATTGATAATACGAAAATAAAAATGAATATATAAAAAAATACAAAATTATAATTAAATGGTCAGAAATTTTTTATATACATGACCGAAATTTGCGTAGCCGATTTCCTAAATAAATGTTCTAAAAAAACTAAACAAAAGACACACGTTAGAAAAATTACCGTACGATCGCACGATAAAAAATCTACCGTTATGATCATTTGTTCGAAAAACTCGTACTCCTTAACAATTTTTATCACTACTATTTAATTAAAAAAAAAAAAGCTTTACTGGATAGTGGATACATATGAATTTTCCTCTTATAAATTAGAAGTGGAGGCGGCAAGTGCGAAGTGGCCAGCTTTTCCAAACCATAGGGGATCCCGCAAAAGTTATAGTTGTTAATTCGTAGTGATGATTATATGACCCATGAATTAAGGAAAGGTTGAGAATATTACAATTTTCAATTTTGCGATAATATACAAGGAATGGAAATATCCTTTTAAACGATGGGAATAGCATTCTAGAGCTTCCAGATGAAGAAACCGCTTGCGTTTCTTTCTTTGCTAGTGCAGCTTTTGTTTTATATATATATATACCTGATTTCTATGATATGTTCCTTCTCCTTTATTCTAGCCAAAGGCATGTAATTAAATAGAAAATTGGAACAATCAATCTTATGGTACAGATATATTTGAGAAAAAGTATAATTAAATTAAATATTAAATTATATCGAAATATTATTTGGAAAGATGTTTAACCTTCTCAAATAACTTAACATTTCTAATGATATTTTTTGATGAACTAATGATGACCGGATAATTAAATTCCAAATTGCCAAATTGCACAACATGATATATATATATATGTGTGCGTGTGTGTGTATAGAGGTGGCAGAATCCGACCAGACTCGAGAAACATGTCCGATCTGACTCGATATGAATCCGACCCGACCCGAGATAATTCTTAATCTGATCCGAAGTGACACATTAGCGACCCCAGTCTGACCCGGCCCGACCCGACCCAAGACGATCCGTGACTCGAGATGTCGCGACACATGATGACATGAGCCTGACTTGAGACGATCCATAATTCGAGATGGATCGACACATGAGGACCCAAGCCCGACCTGACGCGACCTTACCTGATACGACTTGTAAATCAATCTAATCATATGTTGCCGATATCATAATCCAACTTTACTAACAAATTAACATCGGAGAAAGTCATGATTTAATAACACAATTCAATACCCCGGCTCGATCTTGTCTAATTGAACTTAAGACTCAAAATAAAACTCGAAAGTTGTCGGTGCAACCCGACCCGATCTCGCCAGACCTGGCATGTTACCCGAAGAAGACCGATGCGACCAACCCAAAACCCGACCTTGTCCTTGACCTGAAGTTGTCGACACCTGACGACCCGACCTGACCTGCAACCCCACTTTTATCAACAGTCAAACTAATCTGCCCAACTCAAACCCGCCTTACTTGCCACCTCTCTCTATATATATACACAATCTAAATGACTGAAAACACATGTGCGGTTTTTCTTTTTTAGTTTAAATACGAAATTACAAACATATGTACGTATCACAAGT
This sequence comes from Eleocharis quinqueflora, assembly GCA_964058865.1. Lineage (NCBI taxonomy): Eukaryota > Viridiplantae > Streptophyta > Magnoliopsida > Poales > Cyperaceae > Eleocharis > Eleocharis quinqueflora. The sequence goes on from CAXKVX010001287.1 coordinate 4,438, forward strand.
CAACATATCTCAAATAAAATGTTTTATAAATGTTCTATTGAAATTAAATATGTATGTTAAAATTATCCTATTTCTTAACGGATACTTGAGAAGATTAACCTAAAAGTCAACATATCTCAAATAGAATATTGTTTTTTTTAATGAAGGACCTTATTGTAAAAACTTGCTGAAAAAACCCATTGATGTTATATGTTTCTTGATAAAAAAAGAAAAGGGTATAGAATTAAACGTATATATAATATGCTTCAAGTTCAATGTCCCTCTCATGCTCTAAACTATGAACGCCAAAATTAAGAAGCTTTTAAGACTGTGCTCGAGATCTATATTTTTGGAGGAACGGGAGGGAATGTCGTTACCAAATAAATTAAATGTAACATGTCTTAGAAGTGTCAACAAAAGAAAGAAAATAGGTTCAAAGATTAAATTTTTACATTCAAATAATATATTTTCTTACTCTCAAATTTAAGGTGTAACATCTTTTATTGTCTTTCCTTCTTTTCGTTCCTTTTCTTTTCTTAACCTTCCTTTCTCTTTTCCTATCTGAAGCAGACCCTAAAAGTCTTGACGTATAGAACCCGTGTATATTGATATATAGCGAATCAAATTACATATGTATTTCATGATGTCATTTGCATGTCAAGCGTGACGCCGTGATCACAAGATTTGTGCTCCATCTGTATATGTAAGAGAGTCTAATTTCAAAGTTGTAGTTAAACAATTAATTGTCTAGTAAAGCGGATACAGCTTGTTACTGCAAGAAGCGTGGACAACGGAGGCCCAGAGACGTAGACGAGGCTACGGACAAGCCGAACTCCGTCAATATGAGTCATCACTTTCTCTCTTCTCTTTCTTATCTTAATTCTCATTAATTGCATTTGTGTAAATTGCAAATTACTTGACTTGCGTAAATAGTGATTAAATTGCTAGAATTAATTTAATTGCTTGTTTGGTCATAATTTGATAAAATTACAATTAGATCCTTATTTGTTAGTAAATCGAAAAATTAGTACTACACCTAGGAGCCTAGGTGTATCAGTCTGAACGCAGCGTTCAGACGTGAAAGCAGATGTAATTTTGCGCTATACTTAATCATTTTGTCGTTTGTTCTTTCAGCGTGAATGCATGTGTTTAGTATGAAGGTTGAATGTAGAAAAATAGAGTCTTGAAGATCAAATTTTTTAAATGAAGATATATATGTCATTCTTATTTTTCTAAAGATCGAACAAAAAATTCTCCAAATATATAGTATGCACATGATAGCTTATCCTATAATCTATAGACCTTCTCTCTCCCTTTACAAGCCGTTAATTTGTGGAGAGATTATGAGATTCTGTACGGATGTTGGGCTAATTGCACTATATGTACGCGTTTAATTTGTCTTTAGAATATTCTGAGTTTTACACGTGTCCAAGTAACAACGAACCACTTGATTTAATCTTATTTTAAAGTAAAAAGTAAATAATAAATTTACGTGAGTACATGGCACCATGATGTATCTCTTCAATGAAGAAAATTATTGGTACACGGACATGATATTGGGACACGTGTCTAAATAAGAACGAACCACTTCAATCGTCCTTTTGTAGTAGAAATTGAGATAATGAAATCTTGAAATTACATGACCCTTGATTTCACTATGATAGAAAAAAAAAAGAGATCAATCAACAATTAAAAATTATTTTGTTCAATGATTATGTAATTGCTAAGATATTTGTGAATCGTATAAACAATCGTTAGCAAATTAATGTTGTCCAAAATATATTTAATGTTTGAAATAATACAACAATTATTACTGAATAATTGTTGTCACAGAGTTTCTAAAACAACGATTATTTAATAAATAACTATTGTCTCGGGTATTATTTTTTTAAACATTTATAAATGATGGCTAGTTCCAAATTTGCTAGTCAATATATACAATTAAATTGATTATACCATCACGAAGAATTTTTATTAAACATATAAAATGATGTTTATGACAAAAACGATCTCATTATAATCTATGGTCACAATAAAAAAAAAGAAATATAATAGAAATAAAACACCTAACTAGAAAAAGACTAAAAGATAGCATATTTTCTTCATAGGTGAAGGCTTTTGTTCTTTTATGATCATTCCTTTCCTCCAAAGTGATAGCTTTACTGCGAGCAAATCTCCTCATAGTTGTTCGGAAGCTTCTGGGTAAAATAAGGAGATCAGTGCACAATAAAACAAAATTACTGGAGTGCAGGAATTGGATAGCAGATTTTTCAGGTTTCAAACAATGACATAACTCAAAAAGATGCATTTGCTATCTTAGCAACATAACGATACAAATATGAAATCTACTGACTGTTTTTTTTTTTTTTTGCCAAAAAATTGAACCCCCCTCTGTAATATTTGGCATACCTAACTTCGGAATCAATAATGTGTAGGGGTTCAATTTCCTAGTAAAAAATATAACATGAGATATGACCTTATTTGACTCGTTGTCATTTGTTAGCTAAGACATCAATTGCATCTTCTGAGCTATGTCTCTTTGAAATTCTAAAAATTATGCCATCTAATAGCTCTCGCAAGAAACCACCTACAAAAACTCAAAAAATTTTAAATAGTAATATTAATCTATAATTAAATATGTAAGTAAATTTCAGATGGAATTTTAAATGTGTTCCTCCCACAGATGGCACTTGTGTGCATTCTGTCGTTTCAAAAAAAAAAATCATATACATGCAGATAAGGTTGAGTGTATAGAGCTTATACATGCAAGTGGGACGTGCGAGCTTAGAATCTCACATAATAAATGCACAGTCAAATAAATGCACAACCTAGAATTCCATGTAGGAAATTTAATGCATCCAGGCTCATAAGTCACACCTACGTGTATAAACTCTATACACGCGACCCCCATCTGTGTGTATAGGATTTAATTTTTTTTAACAACGAAATGGAATTTCATCTTTAGGCACGCATTTGTCATATGTGAGAACAGTACATTTAAAATTCCATCTCATATTTTCTTACATATTTAATTTTATATATTATTATAATTATTTAAAAATCAATACAAAAACACATAAATACAAACTCATAGACAAACAATTAGTGCTCTACAATTCACAAAAAATGTCAAAAGAAAATATATTAAATAATCTCTTCATTAGAGTGAAAATCAATCTCTCATGAAACACAAAAGTTTCGTCAAGTGAGGCTCTTTAGGGTGAAATGAACATTATTATTGTTTGATTTTCGCCTACAGAAGTATTATAAAATAATTTCTATTAGCATAGTTCACCATGTCATGCTATACTTGAATAAAAAAATACTCATGCAACGATACAAGTTCACAATCACATGCACCATTTAAAGCATAAATGCATATGCACATAACTCAACAGTGATATGCACAATTTAACTCATTGCAAGCTCTTATCAAACATTTTATACTTTGTACTGTCAATATTTTGTAATTGGTTATGTTCTAACTAAGTGATATTCATTCTAACTCAGTATATCAATCAACAAAGAACTAGATACAATAGAAATCAAACTATCAAAATAATAAAATAATTAAGTACCTTAGAGAAGAGGATAGAGAAGGCGCAGCGAAAGGAGAAAAACATGATAATGGCCGTTTGCGAGAGTGAAAAAATACGAGATCGATGGTGGATATAGATGAAATGGCAGAATCAATCATTCCCATGCCTCATTGAAGGCGTCGGCGCACGAGAGTCGGAGAAGTATATAAGGCTATCTGAGTTTGTGTGTGTGTGATAGAGATCGATAGATCACCTCTACATCTCTATCAGATCAGATCTACTAGATGTGTGAATGAAGCCAGACGGAAAAGAGAGGAAAGAGAAAATTTTGCTATATTAGTTGTGGAGACAATCAGGAGGGAAGAGAAATAGAAAGAAGAGATGCGAAGCACTCAATTTAAAAGTTAAGGTTGAGGTAGGGCAACAATTATTTAAATAACCGTTGGCATAGGTGGAGCTAAGGCAACTATTATTTTAAATGTTGTTTCTTTAGAGTTTTAAAAAAATTCTAAACAGAAAATACAATTGTTATTTTAAATATCTGTTGTTGTATCTTCACCTACGCTAATATTTACTTAAAATAACAGTTGTCTTATTTTCAAATATTTTTTTCACTTCTACTAATAGTGTTTAACAATTTCTTCAATAATTATTATTTTATGAGGTTGCTAATCTAGTTTGTAGTGTAAATATATCTCTTTAGTGAAAATTTTGGTACACGTAAAATTGCATATTCTACTCGAGTGTTATTCAAAGATCATACCGGAGAAATGTATATATATATATATATATATATATATGAGCATGGCTAAAATAATATGCATAGTACACCACATAACGTACTATGCGCCCATTTGTATTTAATTTGGTCATTAATTGATATTTAAGTTGCTCAATAAATTCTTCATATCAAAATCTTGTAGGAAATAAAATTTCGTGATTTTTAGAGCTTTCTTGCTATTTTTTAAATATTTTTTAAAAACAGCCCAGAAATGACACTTTTGTAGTATTAAATCTGGACTGTTTTTAAAAAATATTTAAAAATAGCTAGAAAGCTCTAAAAATCACTAAATTTGATTTCCTACAATATTTTCATATGAAGAATTTATTGAGCAACTTAAATCTCAATTTAATGACCTATATCTATATGCATAGTACAAAATGGAGTGTACTATGCATATTATTTTAGCCATGCTCTATATATATATATATATATATATATATATATATATATATATATATTTCGTATTATTCATCTACCTTTTTGTTGACAAATACAAGCAAACCCTTGATCGCACAACCATACATAAAGAAGCTCTCTCAAACAAAAGAAGGGAATCTCACCGAACGCGCCAAACAACATAATCATGTTCCAAGTATTCCCTCTGACCCCACAAGTCTCCACTCCCTACCCCATGTCCCCATTCCATTTCTCCTGTCAAACTCTATATATACCCCCTTCCACCACCTCCATATCCGTATATAATTCCCTTGTCCTTCTCATTCTCTCTCTATATATCAACCATAGACACTCATACATCCCTGTGCCAGTATCTCTCTATTTTCTATCTCTAAAAATGTCAGGAGTTTGGGTATTCAAGAACGGTGTTGTCCGTCTCGAGAACCCGGCATCCGGTGACAGCCGAAAGGCACTGCTATACATTCCAGGCAATGAAGTGATAAGTTCATACAGCTCTCTGGAGCGTAAGCTACTGAACCTCGGGTGGGAAAGGTACTACGAGGACCCCGACCTGCTGCAGTTCCACAAGCGCTCCTCCCTTGACCTTATCTCCTTACCGAAAGACTTCTCCCGCTTCCGCTCCATGCATATGTTTGATATCGTGATCAAGAACCGTGAGACGTTCAAGGTCATTGATGCTTAACTTGGACATGTTGGAGCTCTTGGTGTGCACGTGTTGAAGGTTCTTTTTGCAGTGTTCCGTCAGGCTATAGTATACTTGTGAATTCAGTATATCTTTGGTTGAGCTAATGATCTGAACTTTGCTAATGGATGTGAATTTATGTTCTTTAAGAACTGTGCTTGTATCTTTTTTTTTGTTCCTTTCTTTTTGTCCTCCTTTTATGAGTTTTTAACTTTTAAGTGCATCTGTAATTTCAAGAGACTGATGGTCGTTGTGATCGATTCTCATGTATGTTTAAGATTTAGCTATGTGTTTTGCAGTACTAGCTTGCATATATATGTATATGTATATGCATCCATTTTGCATTGCATGTATGCATGCATCGATGTATTTTGGGGTCTATAAGAAAGTATACAGATATTCTATGACAGATATTTTTGTGAAGAGCTTGCACGGTTTGAGTCATGAATATTTGCTGATTTAATTTACCCTTCCGTTCGACAATTTTTGTCTTTAATTACCAGTTGCTAAGACAAACTTCATATGCACTGGTGAATAATTATGTATCTCTCCTCAAACTAATAGTAGGAACAGTTGAACTTCATTAATTGGTTGATTCTAGTTATATTTAGCTCATCATGTTCTAACATTATATAATATATATTCTTACCTGAGATAATTTTCAAGTAATATGTCAATAAGAGTTCCTAGCCATGATTAAGGGTGCGGGGTGCCAAATTTCTGCAACATTATAAGGGCATCTACCTCAGGAATTGAAGATATGAGAATACAGTTTAAGTAGGGGTACATAGCTAAAAGACCTCTAGCTACCAGATTCTTTGTGCAATTTATAGTCAGAGCAATTGCTGAGTATATATTACATGGAGATTTCTAAAGGATTGTGTTATTTGCAAAATAAACCATGCAACTGCGCATGTTCCACTATAGTTACAAATTAACTTACAATAATCTACTCAGATATATTATCGGCTAGTTTTTATCTTACAAAGGAAGGATTACAATATATGTTGCAACTTAACAAGGGAAGCTGTTCTTCTACCGCGCAGCACCGACGGACGGTCCAGATTTTCTGCGCTGTAAGCTACGGACGGTCCAGATTTGATTCAGGAGTCTGATATTATAAAGTTTAGCTTGCACGAATCTCAATCCAAATCAAAGACTAAGATTTGCTGCATAGCATGCACGGTGTTTTTGCTGCGCGATAGAAGATCTCGTTCCCTTAACAAGGGGCCAGGCTGACATTGGGAGTGTAATGATATGAAAAGAATAATAATAAAATGTAAGCTTCACATGGTATAGGAGTTTTAATACATCTTTAGTACATTTTCTTTATTTCGTACCAACTTTTCCTACCTTTGCATGGATGTTGCATTACTTTTGTTAGGTAAAGTATAAAAATATTCTCTTGGTGATACTGATTTCCTATTTGTACTTGTTATCAATGCTCATTAGAAAGATTAACAAATTGTCAGATCTGATAGATGAAAGCAAATAAGAACAAAATTATATATCCTCACTCCTATTGTCCGATTTGCACATCTGATGTAGAAAGCAGCAAGAAAAGGAAGATCATGCATAAAAAACCTTGTTGCATTTCCTTTTTCTTTTCTCTTTGTACTTTTCTAGACTGATGTCATGGAAATCATGCAGGGCCCAGCACTCAGGGAAGTACCAGCAAGAGAAATCTTTACCCTTCTTTATCTTTTTGTTGATAGGAAATTCAAAATCTGTGGCTTTATATATACAGATACATAATACATGTTATTGTCTGAGCAATAGAAACTCCAAAATATATATAAAACAGTTTTCCCAGAGATATGTTCCCTTTCTCAGAGTTCTTTACTGCCCAAAATATGTTGCTAGTTTCCTACCGTAGATATAATTTTAGGAAAAACTGGGTGTATATCCATCAAAACTTGACTAATTGGATAATTACGCATCTAAACAATGTAATTGGATATTTAATCATAAAAATTTCATTACTTTGGATATATATACCCATAATTAAGTCATTAAATGTCAATTAAATTAACGTTTAAAATCTCTAAAAAAATTAATGGACAAAAATAACCTTCTCCTTATCGAACTCACGTACGGATAAACTCAGTTTGGTAAATTCTGCTATGGATCAAAATTAACTTTGTTGTACTATTATTGATGCAAAATCAACTTGATTGCACAATTATTGATAACGATAAATGATTGTAATTGATTTGAGTTTAAATTTTTTTGTCCATAACAGACTCACTCAACTAGTTTTCTTCGCTTTCCTACTGACTTGAATCGATGTTGAATTTCTATCAAACCGATTATACTAGTATACTTGAATTGTTGTGCTTTTGTTTCTACTAAAAGTCCTTCGATAAAGAGCTTCTGAGTTGTGAATCCTTACTGCTCTATACCGTGTAGCGCGTGGGCCATCCGATATTTTTAAATTGCTGTAAGATATGTGCCAAAGTTTAAAGACTTTTCTTGATTTTCATCACTAACGGTGGATCCAAAATTAACAATCGATCCAGATCGTCCACTACTGTACTGAACGGTATAGCACAACAGCAGATTTGAATCCCTGAGTTGTGCCCCCGAGTAAGTCGGTCCCAGAGCTGTGTTTATTTGAAAAAAAGTGTATAACGCATGTGCTACAACACAAAAAGGTACAAACCTGCCTATATTTCATCCTCCTATATAGATAGTAGAAAAGGTACAAAAAAGGTGTATATTCAATTAGGGAGTTCATCCTCCTATATTTCATACTTAATTAGTCAAACCTGCCTGGAAATAGATAGTAGAAAAACAGAATAGTAGAAAACTAATTCGGCCTCTCTCTCTCTCTCTCTCTAATGAGAAAATTCCAATAGTAGAAAAAAGTTTCGTGAGCTGGTATTGGTTCAATTCTATTCTTTCCCCATTCCAAGTTTGAAAACCTTTTCCCACCTTTTCACTATTCTAAATTGCTATTGAATAAAGCAGGCTTGTATTGGTTCAATTTGTATTGGTTCAATTCTATTTAGTACCAAAGCTACGTTATACAGAACAACAACACATATATACAATCACAATTTTCCTTTCTTGCTTTCCATGTATGTCACTATATAAAATAAAGCAGGCTTGATAATAAATGTACATGAGAACACAATTGCACGTAGCCCCGCTTGCGCGGGGTCCGAAAAAGGGTCGAACCACTTTGGAGTTTTTACGTAGCTTTTTCCTGTATTTCTGCAAGAGGTTGTTTCCACGACTTTACCGTTGCGCCAAGGCTCCCCTTCAAGTCACAAAACTTAATAATATACACCAAAATTTGTATTAGTTTTTTCTGTAAGAGCTTTAATCATGTCAGTTATGACTGAGATTTCCCTTGCACTTTTGTGTCATGGTGGGAAGGACTTCACAAATCTTGTTCCTTGGCTGATTACAGTAACAAGATTCCAAGAGCTCATTACCAGAACACGAACTAATGATTCGATGAAGTGTTCGAAATAAAAATAAAAAATGCACTTAGTATGTTGGCCTTGATGTTTTAATTACTTGTGTGAACTTTTAATCGAAAACAAGGGAATCAATGCTACTTCTAAAATACAGCGTACGATCAAAATCTGGTAGATTCTAACAACAATCCTATGATAGAGAACAAAATTGATACTCATACAAATCCATAATCCAGCCTGGTGTAAACCAAACAAAATCCAACCAAAAACCTCTACCTGGTCGTCCACCAAATACTCCATCTTGTCCCAAATAACCATACACTTACAGTTAAAGCTCCTCTTCATTTCTCAAGTACTCGCCATTATCGGCTTGGTGGTGAACGACAACCGCATTGGTATCTGCTTTTCTGCAATCCTGAGTAGACCTGGCAGCAACACCAAATCCCAGCGGCAGATCCGACATGGACAGCACCACAACCCCATCTCCTGCCTTGGTGTTCTCGGTGATTCTCGCAAGCATCGACTTGGTCACCGAGTTCCCATACAAAAACGTCATTTCGGCTGCTGGCTTCAACCAGATCTTGTTTCTGGCATGTGCAACAAGCAGATCAAGCGAGTGGATTGTGAGCCGGAACTGACCTGTTTCCATGATAGTGCTAATTTCAGTGTTATTATAATGTGAATGCAGAGACTCTTAGCTGATTTGTCTCAGTATCAGTGAATGATTTTTATATGCCAGACAAACTACTAATTTATGCTAGTACCATCTTATACAATGTAATGGTTCAGTCACGGGCTGGAGGTACTGTTTTTGTTCAGAACCAGCACATTAGCAATGGAAAAATTAGCTCCAACTCTTATGGTAAAATTGACAAAACAGTTTAAACTCAACCAATAATCCGTGAAAACAACATCTGGATTAAAAGAACAAAACAAATTCTCTTATACTATATATAATTCCCTAATCCTACCGAACAACACAAATTACACACTGAAATTGCGTTTTAAGTGAGGTACCTAAGAAACGTAAAAAAAACCAAAAGGCACAGTAAAGAGAAAAGTTACCTGATTTGGTGATCTTGCCAATGGGGAGGCCGAGAGAGATGAGCTTGGGACGAGCAATGGAGGTGGCGCGCCGGACAAGAGATTCGCTAGCATAGTATACACGGCTCTTTTGGAGCCTGAAGCAGTATCCACTGGGATCGGGCCCCTCCACGGCAGGTCGATCGATGATGTGCTTGAGGTTGGGTCCAACGAACTTGAACAACTTCTCGAAGACCATCGTCGTCTCCTTCTCGTCAAGAGGCCTCATGGCGACGAAGATTACTCGGAGGGTTTTCTGGGGTGGAGACGGCTAGGGTTTTGTTGGCCTATGAAATGGTTGACACTTAACACGACTTGTGCCAGAGAACAATTTGTCAGGATTATCACGAAAGTCCAAAGGTCAATATAATTACAAATTATATTCAAATTTGTATATATGACAAAATTAATTAAATTTTTGTGGAATATATGTATAATGGAGAGTGTATCTATCTATATTTTTTAAAAGAAAATCTTTAAATCTCAAGTCTTTAGTCTCTGCTCTTGTCTCTTGCTCTCTTTTTTATTTTGTTTTATTTCTTTTTTGAATGTTTCTTTATTTTTCTTCTGACTGCGTCTTTCTTCTTTTTTTTCTTTTATCGTTTTTTATTTTTTCTATCTTTTTTTTTCACGAGAGATTGTTAGAAACAACAAAAAAACAATCAAAGCAAAGCGAAAATAATGTTTTAACTTTTAAGTGACGACAGATCTGAGAACGAAGAAGTAATGACAAATCTGAAAACAAAGACGAAGACAACGAACAATCTTGAGACTTCCTCTGACTTTCTTCGTTTTGACTGTGACTGTTATCTTTTTCACAAAGAAAGAAAAAAAATGAGAAAAATAAAAATATAAATGTGCATCTAATATAAACACTTGTTTCAGTAGTATGAATACATTTTTCAACTACTATGAACATAACACTGAATAGTATGTATGAATAGTTAGGTAGTTAATATTAACAGTTTTGATGTTAGTATGAACATATCAAAAATTAATATGAACACTCTGAATGTTAATATGAATATTCTGAATGTTAGTATGATCATTTATGAAATTAATATGAACATCTGAGAAATTAGTATAATCATATTATTAATTAATATGACAACGTAAGATGTTAGTATTATCACTTGTTAGTATGACCAGTTGAGTTGTTAGTATGACAACGTAAGATGTTGTACAATAATTAAAAAAATAACATTGAACCGTCTAAACTGCAATGACGACACAGCGCAGTGGTACTAACTCGAGAAAATCTCGCATGCAAAATAATCAAAGAAAATCAATTTACCAAAGAGAGATTACAACTTTTTTTACCAAATCGGGAGCAACAAAGCAATCCATGTTTTGCAATCGCCTTTTTCGAAAAAAAACCTATATCAGTAAGGGTAAGGAAGCTGATATAACGATACATTCATAGATACGTGTGTCGCTCTATATGTTATTTAAGTAATTATACATGTTATTTGAATTATTATGCATGTTATTTTCTTAGCATGCATGATAATTTTTTCAGTACAAATAATATATATAATAATTTAAATAACATAACTTTTTAAAATGCTGCATATGTATATCGATGAGCATATCCCAAAACATTTTCCTATTGGTAAGGGGAGCTTCACGAGTCAGAAACCTAATCAGCTCGAACTGTAGAATTAAATTAATAAGGTGAAGTTGTATGTATAATATATTAGGACAGAAACACACAAGTCAACTATTTAGTACCAAAGCTACGTTATACAGAACAACAACACATATATACAATCACAATTTTCCTTTCTTGCTTTCCATGTATGTCAATATATAAAATAAAGCAGGCTTGATAATAAATGTACATAAGAACACAATTGTCTAGTGTTTTCTAAACATCTGGTTTCAGAAAATTGTGGCACTGCAGTTGCGTCATCTCCCCACCAGTAGCTGGGTCAAATTGACATCTATAAAAACTGCAGGAAGTGCAATTATATAACATTGTGAGAGAACAGTATATATGTAGAAGCAAAAAATATAATCAGGTAAGTCATGTTACCAGATGGTAATGAAACATAATAATACACAAATTATGACTTGAGAGTATAGACATTGATAGAATAATCTCTCCCTAAATAAATTCCTGCTGACAACAATCAATGGACTATAGTATTTTATATATTCCATAATTGTGCAGACACCGACCTCTGCTTTGAAAACTGGTCCAACCAAACATGAATATAAATAGAGAATCGGAAACAAGCTTAAGACCTGCAAAGTTTTTAAATAAACAGGGGCCATTAACCACCAATGAAACCCATGAAAAAAATAAACAATGGCCCGTTGTTCGTACTTTGTGACATGGCTAAAACTAGCATAGAAGTATATACCAAAATAGACTATTTGTACCTCACATTCTGTTCAAGACGAGCATCAGTATGAATCACCTGGTACAACTTTTTGTGATAACTTCAAAATTAGACAAATATAAGTATAAGAGATTCACCTTCCATCCATGCCAACAGCAACAATAGTGTTTTTCAGGTCACCAAATGCTACGATATACTGCGAACCTTCACGCAACCGAAATTGTGCCACTGACCACTCTGAATGGAAATATTTTGGCAAAACTCCTGAAAATTAAAAACATTATCAGTCTGCCACAACTGGACAACTAGGATGTGAGTTTGATGGAATCGGGAAGCAGACTGTCTTTGTGCTTAAATTATAGTAAAAAACAAACAATGAAGTTTTATAAGTGTAGGCCATTAGAAAATATAAATGACAGAACAAAATCTAAACTGGTTTAGAAAATGGATTTCCTAGCTTCTCAGAGGCTTATAAATGAATTAAATTTACATTCAGTAAATGAATTACACAAGAATCCCTCAATAATCATTCATTTTCTGTTTTGATTTTAAGGTATGGAAGTGCACTTCAGGTCCCTAAACACTACGATCTACAACCTGTTGGCCCCACTGCTTTTCTTCATTCAAAATATAAATAGAAGTATTAGTTCAATATCATGGATGCATCTTACTGATTCATGAAGTGATTCATTGTGTATCAATAGTATTACAATTTCGTCCCACAGTTCTTCTTACCAAGATGTTAAACACAGTAATACTTTGAAAGTGGGAACTTAAGGCTTTAGGAAGAACAGGGCCCAAGATGGGAACTTAAGGCTTTAGGAAGAACCACAGTATGACATTCATGTTAAAAGCTGGCTCTTGCTCAAACATTTCTTCATGACAAATATTTTGTATACTGTTGGAAATGATTATACCTTTAATGAAGGAGAGAGAAGGTGTGGCATTGGGGGCACTAGGTTCAGGTGCCGGTCGAGGCCTGTCATTTGGTGTTGTGCCCAAATTAATCTTTAAGCCGAAAACATGAACTGTGCCCTTGTCACTGGACACAGCCAACCACTGCATGTTACGACAGAATGCCACGCTATAAATCTCCGCTCTATCAGCACCTCTACGTACCTATTCAAGACACCAGCAGAAGTTAGTCACAATTCATTTTATGATCAATAAGAGAACAGACAAAACAAGGGACTTTTGAACATGGGCAAAGATAGGATGCAATGAGTCCACTTTAGCATGACAAGGCATATCAAGAGGCCAACATATTCAAACATTTCTTCCATCAGCAATTAACTACTGTTTAACCAAGGTAGTGAGTGTCAACTTGTCAGCCAACAAAAGACGAAGTATGAATCTGCAAAATCTTATTTTAACCACTCTTTTAGAACTCATACTAACATAATACATAATAAATCTGCTTGGCTCGACCTTACAAAATTTTAGCTTATGGGCAATGGTAATGCGAAATTGTCAGCACTATAATAACAGAGTTCCGCAATGCATACTAACTTAAATTTATACGACAGGAATTACATGCAAACTGAACATACCAGAACAGGTCATTATTACTTGAGAACATTAGAACATCGGATCTGCAAGAAGTAAACAAATTACAAATTATAACACAAGTTACCTCTTGAAGGAGAGTTCCATCAAATGTACTGAAGATTCTAACAAGTGTCCCCTTAGTACTGGCAGTCGCTACCAGTCTTCCATCCTGTGATAATGCCAAACAAGCGATCCTCGAGTCATGTGCCGTGATGAACTTGGTGCGTCGCGCACCATAGTGCTCGATCCTGACCTGGCCCTTCTGGCCACCTGGGCAGACAAGGACAAGCTGGCCCTGCTGTTGAGAAACAGCACAGAGGCCATGTGGGTTTGGGGCAGTCTCGATCTGGTGCACAAGCTTGAAGTCGACAAAATTGTAGACAAAAACTTTGTGATCAAGTGCCACAATGACACGGTCTCGACGTAAGCGCACTGATCGCACTTCTGTGCGGAAGGACAGCTCGCCAATACACCGGCTCTGGTGGTCGTCCCATATCATCACCTAGTATGTTTGAGAGTTCAACTAAAGTTAGGAGAGTTAGTTTGAAGAGGTGAGGCATGCTAGTTTCCCAATATCATAAGTTCATTTGAGAAGCTGACTGCACTGAAAATCATTGCTGCGGAAAGGAAGAAATAACAGAACTGAACTCTTTCAAGTTCCTAAAACTGTTATTTCGGGATAGCATAATCCAGAAAGTATATATGAAGCATAAGACAGATCTTTGTATATTTTGTGATTAAGCGTCACACTTTTAACATTAAAGGTACTTTCAATATATATTGTTCCTGAACTAGGAACTGGATAGCTTCTGCATTAAATTACTAATTTAGATGTCAAATGTTCCTATCCTATACATTAGATGATTTTGTATCATACATATAATAGGAAAACTAGATTGGTACACGATGTAGGATGATGTTCAAAGCAATCAGCAAGTATCATCTTAGAGTCTACTCCCAAGTTAGCAGGGAAATGGAAGGGAAGGCAGTGAAGAGGAGGCAAACTTCTTGTTCCTGCCTTCTCAAAGTATTTGGAGTAATTCTACCATAATCCCAAAGATTGAGGAAGGTATTTGAAACATACCTTGTTAGGGGGGAATGCTGGGTTGGACCCACCACCAACTAATGCTAAAATATTACACCGAAAGAGCATCTCAACTACGGCCACACCACCACCTTCAAAATCCCGGCGAAAGATCTCGCGAAACGGGTCACAGTTATAGATCCTGAAACCTGATGCAGTACCCACAGCGAAGCATCCGTAATCCTGATTGAACGACAGGTGCAATAGAGCTGGAGGCTCTGATGAGGCGGCGGTTGAGGAGGGAAGAGATGGCGGTGATGTCTGGATATGTTGGGAACTAGGGTTAGGGGTTTCGGCCGTCGGCGAACCAGGCGGAGAAGGGGAGGAGGATTCTTGATCGGATCGAAATTCTGGTTCAGGTTCGGTTTCGGTTGTTGCTTCTTCTAAGAAAGGAGGGGTGGGTGTTTCGATCGGGAGGCTGGAATCAGTGTTAGGGTTTGGATTGGGAGGGATGGAAAGCGTTGCCATGGGAGAAGGTGAGAGGGGCAAGGAGGTAATTTTATCGGAAACTGGAGAGGAAATAGTCCGGCAGAGGAAGCTCGAGGTGGAAGAAAGAGATTGGGAGGCAAGTTATCTTTGCTTCTGGGTTTACTTTAGACGAAATATGCTACAAGTTCATCAAATGTTTCCTATATCCTATTTACATATTCACCCAGTCAATTAAATAAATTAACTATCTAACAATTAATTAGTTATCTTGTTTAATACATTCTCATAAAATTAGTTTTAGTCTATTTTTTCTTAGTTATATCCTTTTAATTGAGAAAATGAAGAAGGCAGCAATGGGCTATTTCCTTAATTTATATAGTGCATGTCATTTCAATACATGTATTAAAAAATAGTTTGGAATCAAGCGTAATAACAACAACTTCATATTTTACAAACTTAGAAATTAAATTTATTTGTCCCAACAGTTTAATATTTTTTTCATAATAATTTCACAATGTTTTTTTGTTCCAATAACTTCGAATTTGTTGGTATATACTTTTTTAAATTAGTAAAGAGAATAAACCATTTGTGACTGTTGAAATGGAAATGTTTATATCACTTGCAAAAGACACAAAATTTTTAATAATATTTAGCAAATGTTCTACATTTCTGAAATAATAATTACAAGTATCACGTCAAATTTAGTAATTTATTTGCAAGTTAGATAAAGATAAAGATTCTTTCTTAGTTTGTCTGATGCACACTTGCATGCTGAGAGAGAACAATTAGAAAACACTCGCAACCAAAACAGAGTAGTGACCTGTTGAGTATAGCCATGGGGTCATTGATACGAGTTGCATTTTAATTACACAAACTTTCAATTCTTTATTTGTGCCAGGAGTACTGAATCAATCAAACAAATGCCTTTTTTTTTCAAAAGTATCAAGAAGCAGGGGCGGATCCAGGATTCTCGTTAAGGTTCAAGAATTTCTGTTTTTTTTCATGAGGTTCGAAATGATTGTTATTTTTTAAAAAAATTATTTTATATGGTCATTTGTAAAAAAAATTCAAAATATATAGTTATTTTTGAAAAAAATATGATATATATGATCATTTTTGAAAAAAATTCCAAAGAGGTTCAGCTGCACTCCTGACTTTACGTGGCTCCGCCACTGTCAAGAAGTGATTACATGTATTAAAAAAAATGAAGTGCTTCAGCAGCTCATATCAGCAAATGTCTGTGAAATGCTAAAGTGAAATATGTAATTGTATGGAACAAGATCTTCTACCGCGCAGTAAATCTCAATCTTTGATTTGCATCGAGATTCGTGCAAGCTAATCAAAGGCTAACTTTAAAACATGGAAATTTTTGAGCCGTTCGTCGGTGCTGCGCGGCAGAAGAACAACTTCCGTAATTGTACTTGTAGGATGGAGAATTTTTTTTTTCAATTAGACAGTCTGTCAGAAATTCTTCGTGAGGCAGACAACTCTTTTATAAGAGATAATTTCAGTTGAAGAACAGCACTTGTCCGTTTCTTATAAATATTTTATGGGTCTATTTTTTTTGGCAATAATATAACATCAATAATGTATAAGTTCTGACAGTAATTTTAACAAACTATTTAAATTGCTGAACTTAATCTGAACTTAATTATGATAAGGTCAAATTAATTTTGTGGAAGTAACAAAAATGGATATATATTTAATTTTGACCATTTGATGGTTATATAAAGAGGAGATCATTCGACAATAGTTATTCTAAAAAAATAAAGTGTTTATTGACCTACTTGTAAACTTCCAAATTAATTGTGCTTCAAATTTCATGCAATTTAATTATCATTGATGAAATGGTCAAAACTTAATGAACTGTATTTAACATCAAACTTAAATTATATAGAATTTGAAACAAAATCAATCTATAAGTTTCACATCTTTTAAAATGGGTGTATATAAAATTTTCTACTTTCTTACAATTTTAGAAAATAATTTGGTTTAGAAAGTGTAAAAATTCTCTGTTGTATCATAATCAGTTCCTCTCTGAGTGATGACTGATTTTCATGTGTGACAAACATTTGATAGCATCTTGCAATCTTGCCTTGCAAAATAAAGAATATATATTGCTATTACTCTCAACCAAACTCAAAGGTTCGATTGTACATGCTTAACGAAATTAAAAGTATTGAATCCAATTAATCAAATGGGAGCTGATACGTAGATATCATATTTGATACCGACTATTGATACCGATTTTAGTATGCACTTTTAGTTGAGTTA
This sequence comes from Eleocharis quinqueflora, assembly GCA_964058865.1. Classification (NCBI taxonomy): domain Eukaryota; kingdom Viridiplantae; phylum Streptophyta; class Magnoliopsida; order Poales; family Cyperaceae; genus Eleocharis; species Eleocharis quinqueflora. The sequence goes on from CAXKVX010001287.1 coordinate 22,027, forward strand.
TCGTGCACATTATTTGAGTTATTATGCATGTTATTTTTTTTAATGAAACAGTTATACATGTTATCAATTTTATTATGCACATTTAGTTGAGTTATCGTGCACATTATTTGAGTTATTATGCATGTTATTTTTGTAATGAAATAATTATATATGTTATTTTTTGTACTGAAATAGTTATGATATAACATGCATAATTCATCCAAAAGAAGACAGGCTAACCAGACTGCAGCATCCATTAGATACGACACAGCAGCATGGATTGCACACTGTAGATAATACCTCATTTTATAGATAATGTAAATAGGAACTCTCAAATTTTCTCCAATACTTCTTCTCTCTTATATACCAATGTAATTAAATAATGTACTTTTTTTCTTATTTAATGAAATTTCAGTAGGCTCGCCTACCCTAAAAAAAAACATGCATAATAACTTAAATAATGTGTACGATAACTCAACTAAATGTACATAATAAAATCGGTATCGATAATTGATATCAAATGTAATATCTACGAAACATTATCCTAATCAAATTGCATGCTAATCTAGATGTCCAGTCCTTCAGAGTGTTCATCTACAACTTTGATTTTGTTTCCAGTTTAATTACTAAATTAATGAAATACAATTAAAGAACTGCAAGCTGACTTTTAAGAGTTGTTAGCGAGATGATGCGAGCACTTTCTGCTCAAGAGAAATGATAATTATCCAAAACTTGAAAGTGCCATTTGGTAGAACTATTATTTACTATTTACAGAAAGCATTAATAATTAAAGTCTTCAAAGTCATAATCTCGTGTCTGATTTCATTATTTTACAGTTCACGTACGCCCCAAAAGAAAAGAGACCAAAACAGAATAAAAGCCACTGATAACACTTGCATGCATAGTAGTTAGTATCTTACGATACGAGATACGAATTTCACGATTCGATACGATTCAGAGGCTAAGAGATACGAATCTTACATGTGTATTTGAGATGGAGTGTATCTCGTGAATCTTACGATACGGGATACGAATCTCACGATTCGATACGATTCAGAAGCTCAGAGATACGAATCTTACATGTGTATCTAAGATGGAGTGTATCTCGCGAATCATGACGATACGAGAGTATAATACGCATATCATATCGTATTGTATCATATCTTATTTAGTTGTGATTCACGAACCGTCCAATAGAATCCGTGATTTTGCCTCAATAACTGCAATCGACCCCGACTAGAAGTTTATCGCCATTATAGGCCCACATGATTGTTTTGGTTTTGTATAGTTTATGTAAGAAGAGTAGTAGAATAGTTAATAGAAGATCCAAGAAGCATTTAATGCATTTAATGCACAATTGCACACACGATTGTTTGCTACTTTTCTTTATTTCTCTGGATTGTGGCTTTTCTTTTGGTCCCCATTGAGGCACATAGTTGCACTAGTCCACACAACTTTACTTATTAAAATACATTATCACTTATTAAATTATACACAGCTTTACTCAATTAGTATTTAGTAATACTTACATAGGCGCATAGATTTTATAACATGTCTAGTTACATAAATTAATATTTAATATTTATTTTTTAGGTTTATTGCAATTAAATGGGAAGAAGGAAGAGAACATCACAAAAAGATATTTAAAATTATAATAGTTTCTTTAGTTATTTAGAGTTTTTTTTTTGTTAGATGTTAATTACTATAATTTCTTTTGTTATTTTAAAAGTAGCTTAGCGTATCTACACGATACGATGCGATACGCAGGGACGGAGTCAAGGGGGTGCTGGGGGCTTCAACCCCCCCCCCCCCCCCAATATTTCCCACACAGTTCTTTTCTTAGAAAAATTACAAGAAATTATGCTATGTTTACGAGCCTTGCTCCTATTATTTGATAAGTTCAGAATATATTTTCAACTCAAAAAAGACCAAGGCCTGCTCCTCACTCACCAACCAGGCTCTTTCCATCTCTAGAAAATTTCTGATCTCTTTTCTTTCCCATTTAAAATTTGAAATCGTCTTTTCATCTCCTTGCCTCTTTTGTCTCGTCATTCCCCCTAATATTCCCTATTGTATTGCTTGCAAGCAAAACCAGCCAAGAATTCATACATACTGAGATTTGAGTATTTGATAGGAAACTTTTCTTCATATATTTACTGCCACGATGACACCTATTATTTTCTATGCTAGGTTGGTTTTTCAATTTACAAATCAAACTTTAAGTCATTGATTCAAGTATTCAACTTTTGGATGAACATATGCATGTTGTTTCTTATTTCAGTTATTTGATTAGAATGTAGTATTTTTATATTAGTAAGTTGTTATATAATCATTTCATCATATTATTTGGTTGTCGATTGTTTTAGATTTTGGAATTTTATATCTTAGCACCCCCCCGAAACTAAAATCATGTCTCCGTCTCTGACGATACGCGATACACGATACGATACAAAATCTACCGATACACAATATACTTTACGATTCAACTACTATGCTTGCATGTATAAGAACTGTCATCCTTAACTAGCTCTGAAAAAATTTCTAAAGACTTGGTTATTTAATGCCATCTAGAAATCAAATCCACCGTCAAACCCGCCACCATCCAACATCATATGCACCCACATTCGATATCATAACGCCAAACAAAAGCCATCCTAGAGCCCCACCGAGCAAACTGGCACCAAGACTCGTTCCGAAATTGTTCCTATTTCGCATGCCTTGTAGTACAGGTAGTGTTGCGAATAACCATACCCATAACCGGGTGGTGGGTACCCGACCCCACCTATCGTTGCGACGGTGCGACGTATGGTTGTGCATACCTACTACCTGCTTGGCATTACAACTGTGACATAGTGGGAGTTGCTAATTGCTCACCGAGCTTGTACGATATGTCACACCTACAGATTTGGCTTTTAATACCGGTGTTTCTCTGACCTGATTCTTTAAACTAGGTACGATGCGAATTGTGCAATTTGTGTGTCATCAGAGCTGGCGGTGGACATTGTCCTTCAACGAGATATGAGTCTCACCTGCAAATGTGGCAACTTTGGACTTGTAAGAAACAATCATTACAATTGTAGGACATCTTATTTAAGTCCATAAGATCTCTTGAATTTGAATCACATGCATCACAAATTGGCGCTGAGACAGTCGCTAGCTAGTGCAAATATAAATTAATTATTTAACTAGAAAAATAATTAAAAAAATCACATTCCACACAGGCAACCTGTTCAGATTAATTTTACACAATAAAACATAAGCATCAGCATTTGAATTTGAATTTATTACCAAGGTTTCGATCACCGAGCAACAGCTCGGAGCACTATATCAACAAAAAAATGGCCTGCCGAGACAATATCGATCAGTTGGCACAAAGAAACAAAAAGTGTTATTCCATTTCGGGTTGATCTTGCATATCTAGGAAAGACTACACTATCTTGCCTAGGTAGGAGTAAGCATTATTTGCTTATCCCTTTGTTTCCACTACGTTACGTTATCTGGAAAGATATAATTGAAGTAAAATACAATAAGTTTAATGAAAAATCATCCCCATTTTGGACTGGTGTAAGCCAAATTTATAAGTTTATACAAATAAATAATACAAGACTAATAGGAGATGGAAGTACTATAGATTTTTGGAATGATATATGATTAGATAATTGTGCAATTAAGATACAATTTCCTTTAATTCATCAGAAAGCTAAAAAAGATAACATTACATTAGCTAAAGTCTGGAACAATGGCAATATTAATTTCAATTTAACAAGAGGAGTGACAAAGGAAATATGAATACAAAAAAACCAACTTAAAACAATAATGCAGAACATTCAGTTCACCACAAATGGAGATTCATCAAGGTGGAATTTAGAAAACAATGGAATATACTCAGTACAGTCCATGTATAATTTCTTAAATCACGGAGGAGTACATATCAACATTAAACAAACTATTTGGAATTTAAAAATACCCTTAAAATTCAAGTTATTCACTTGGCTAGTTTTAAATAACAAAATATTGACTCGGGATAATTTATTAAAAAAAGGAATACAAGTTGAACCATTTTGTATTCTTTGTACTCACCACAATGAATCAGTAAAACATCTTTTCTTGCATTGTGAGATTAGTAATCAATTCTGGCTAACTTTAAAACATGGAAATGTTGATTGTTCAAGATTAGATTTTTCAACACTAGAAAACATTTGGTTCTCACTTTCACAGCTAAACAAAACACAGATGCAACAATGGAGTATTTTGTTTACTGCATATATTTGGATCATATGAACTGAGAGAAATGGAATCATATTTCAAAATAAAACTAGGAAAACTTTCCAAAATATCTATAATATGGTAATGTTCATATATAATCATTGGACAGGAGGTCCCCCTGTGGTAAACAATTTATTTAGAGCAGGCACAATTCAGAGGAATCCAAATGGAAATAGGCAAGAAATAGAAGAGAAGAACAATGTGAGTGGAGAAAGTGCAAACACAAGTCAGGGATCCTTTGATGAAGATCTAATGGGTGATTGACTCCAAAATCTGGAAGCAAAGATGAAGTGCGAAGTAGGGTTGGAAATGCTTTTTGTGGGATATTTTTTGGGCACATTTTGTTTTTGTTTTTTGTTTCTGAGTAAACAATGAAAATGGTGGTTACAGTGCATGTTAATGCATGCAGATTGGGAGTATAGGCAACTTAAATTCATGGGTGAATCTAGTGGTAAAAGGGGTTGGCACCTTAAGTGCATGTTTAGGTTGATCAGTTTTAATCTCACGCAATTTATGTAAATAAAGGTATGGAACATTTATACCGAAACTTTTGTACTTTGCTGCTTTCATTTTAAGGAAGTTAGCACCCCTGTTTGGGGTTTGCTTTGATAAAAAAAATGTTATACTGTGCGTGCAACATTCTATTCTACTACAACTGTGGAAACTACTATCATACCTGCTCTTTAATCGTATTCCTTGCCCCTTACTCTTGCCTACACGGTCTACTATCGGGCGGCTTGCTTCTGGCCACAATGCTGGTCGGTCGAAGTGCGTTGCTCGATTCGCATTTCACCAGACAAGGACACAACGGCATATACATGTAGCTTGGAGATGAGGTTTACATTTCAGGTCTTTGGCTGAGATAAGAGCAAGCTTTTAAAAAACGTTTAACGGCCCTTAACGGTGAGGTGGTCGCTTAACGGTTTAACGTTAAAACGGAATTATACGGAAGTTAAATTAAAAAACGGCCAACCATTTTTTGTCTATTATTTATTTATTTTAGACCAAATTATGGTGCAAACATACACACTTTTGTCATATGTATGACTCTATGTAACTATATATTATATAATATATTTAACATTATTATTAGCATTGCTGTCTTTTTCATTGTTTAAAAATATAAATGATGTTATATGATATGTTTAATAATTAGAATTTAGAATGTATTTTATTTTGAAATGTGTATTTTTTTATAACCTCCACTATCTAATTGCGTAATTTGTACCAACATAATAATATCTCATGCCAGCATCAATATAACACACAAGACCAGTGTACACAAATAATCAACACATCATCATAACACTAGTAACTACCCGATTAAGTTCACAATAACTAATTCCAAGTTAATAAAATAGTAAACAAAAATTGAAAAACTAAATTAATTCAACAAGTTAACAAATCACCAAGTACATTACAGTAAGCATCCAGCAAAAATAAAAAAATAAAAAAATAAAAAAAAAATAAAAAATGGCGTTAAAACGACCTGATTTTAACGGATTTTAACGGATTTACACGGTTTAAACGGAGTTAAAACCGTTAAACTGCAGAAAACCAGTTAAAAACGTTTTTTCCTGAAAACTTAACGCCATGACAAGTTTTTCCCGTTAAACCGGTTTAACTGAAGTTTAAACTTCGTTTTTTAAAAGCTTGGATAAGAGTTAAGTCTAGTGCACCGTATGCATGAGTAGTTTCACTTTCAGGGTTTCTCTAGATGAGGGAGAAGAGGGGTTGGGATCCTCTATACTAAATAGTAATTTTAGAAAAGATCGAACGGATTATGTTTTTTTCGAGATTTGTGCAAAGTTAATCACAACATTATTATAGAAAATATGAGCCATCTGATGCTCTCTATAATAATTATATTACTATAGAGGTATGAATTCAGAGAAGAGAAGGTTACAGATATAATAATCGGTGGCACTTTAGACGATGATAGGCGGTTGACAAGACTGTAGATGTAACAATGCAATATCGTTTCGTTTTGTTCGGGAAAATCGACCACGAAAAGAAAAAAATTGTCAATTTAACAACACAAGAAAATAATCTATTTCGTAATCATTAATTCATCGTTTTGCTTAGTATTTCAGTTGGCTGCTATTATTTCTATTTCAGAGATCATGCTCAGAAAAAACGCGCTGGAAAATGCTTTCATGCCTCCTCGCCTTTTCTCTCTCTCCTTTGCAATACGGTCCCTTTTGTTCTTGTCCAGTTTGCCAACACGTGCGGTGCCTCCAGTATTTTTCTGTTAATGTGACATACCTCCACTAGTTCTAACACCTCATGTAGTACATTAATGCATTACATCACTGTTTCAGCTGCCTTCCAGGACGGAAGTTCTAGTATACTTCCCATTTGTACCCCTCGTACCAGGTTCTTACAGTCAGATAGTATGATACCTTCTTGTCGTCCTTCCGCATTGCTCATCCCTTGTACCAGTTGAAGTGTTCGCAACAGAACTAAGGCTTCCCTGTGCAAGAGGTCTTTGCTTCTGTGACACTCGTGTAGACGAAGGTGAGTCTCCCTTGGCCACTGAAAAAACAATACACAATCTCATTTTGCCACTACCTCCCATGAAACATCAATCAGAAAACAATACTTCCCTCTGACCCATCTACATGATATGATCGTTCTAGAAGTCTCGCTGACATAGTCATCAGTGTTGAAGTACAGAAGGTCTGCATGCATCAGTATTGCCTGGTGATTGTATTGCTTGTTGGAAAAGATCAATTCATTTCTCGCCTTCCAGATACACCACAGAATGTTACAGAAGTGAATCTTCTATTGTAGAGACATGTTTTGAGTAGCATGTATCAACGTTGTTGGAAATGAAAGAGGTAGGTGCTCCACCATCACTGGTAGATCTGATATGAACCAGGTAGCTCCGGATGTCGGGCAAAAGAAGAATATATGTGTCAGATACTCGTTCTCTATGTGACATCTCAGACATTGGGGGTTGATTGTGTTAATAATGTGATTCATGACTGCCAAGGTTGCCAATCCATCATGAATCGCTCTCCATGAGAAAACCTTGATCCTTGGAATCAAAGGCTTCCAGGTCCATAACATCTTAAGTACTTATTTTTGTGTGTCAGTCATTCTCAGGTTTTGGTATGCGTCTTGTGCTAGCTGAGAGTATCCTTCCTTGGCGTTGCACATTCCCTTCTTGCTTGGAGTCCATATGAGCATGTCATCGAGGATTGCTCCCCATGTGGGGTGTCTTTGCCCGTACCATTGCTAGTTGGGCGGCCTCTTTACCAAGAAGTTTAACCAGAATGTCTGGTCTCCATTGTTGTAGGTGGAAATTGTAAGCATGAGCTAGTGTGGTATCTCTTTGTGCATTTGTAGTTAGTGCTTGTTGTTGCCAACCATCAAACTAGGATTGGTTCATTACTAAAATTCTCTCACTAGAACCAATTTGCCAGGAGATGTTGCCAACAAAAAAGGACTTTGTCGCATGTACTCCCTTCCATAACGTGCTTGCTCCTACATGACCTTGCACCCCCCCTATAGTCATCCTCTCGGGCAGTATTTTGAGGTGACAACTTCGACCCACATTGAGTTGTGTAGAGAGATAAGCTGCCAGACCATTTTGAGGAACACAACCTTGTTAAACATCTTGAGGTTTTTAATTCCTAGGCCCCCTTCTTCTTACCTTTGGCACACTTTGGTCCAACTGATAAAAGAGAGATATATTTCCTTGTCCAATTTGCCCCAAAATAATTTTCTCATAATCTTCTGTAATTCGTCCAGCATTCGATTCGATAAAAGGGTGATGGTCATGCAATACACCGATAATGAGGCAAGAAACGACCTTATGAGTGTGACCCTGCCCGCATGTGAGAGTAGTGGAATCTTCCAACCCGCTAGTTTCTTGTACACTTTCTCCAAAATAAGAGTGTGGGTATGATTTTGTTGTGCCCTTCCTGTGGCCGCTACAATACCCAAGTATTTCTCCAAAATAACATAGGTCAGAACCTTGAAAATTCACAAAACATCATTCCATCAAATTGATAATAATAATGATCAGTTCTAAGAACATGAAAATTGACTATACTTGTACAATAATTATTGCATCAAATTGGTCTGGGATTCAATGATTTCTTGTCGGAAAGAATTATGACACCAGTTGCATCGAACTGGTCTGAGATTCAATGATTCAAAATGAAATTTAATTAGAAATGACATCGAAATAATTCTTTTATTAAAACAAGGAACTAGTTCAGTTCATATACCTGCCAAGAAGTTTCACTGAAGCTGGCTAATTTCACTGAACCCTCCACCAAATATACCACCACCATTAGCACCACCATCTTCACCTCCTCCACTTCCACAATAGCCACCACGATCCCCACCATCTCCTCCACTGCCACAATAGCCACCACGACCGAAGCCACCACCAACAAAGCTACCCCCACCACCTCCAACAATGCCGGCGGCCTCCTCCCGCTCCCATATCAGTCCAGCATGTTCCTCCTTCATTTTCAGGGAGCAACCAACTAATGCGAGATCTAAACAAGAATTGAGTGGATGTCCAGATGTTGGATCTCAAATGAATCAGCGGGAAGGGGAGAATTCGATTTTAAGGTTGATTTTTTACGATCCTCATTCTGCCTGACGTGATTCTGATGAGGGAAAATAGGATGGAACGAGCTGGTAACAAGAGTATGGGAGGGAGAAAGAGGAGAAATAACAATAAAAAATGATTGCTGAGGGTAAATAGAATTTTACACTTCTATTCTGATGCTTAGGAAACAGACTATTCGCGTATACCATCTATATGATGGTATACGAGAAGAGACTATTATGCACATTATTTCGAAATTCCAATCAGTGTTTAGCACTCTTCATGTGTGGAATAGACCTCTATTCTCGTATTCTCTCCAAAAGTTGAGTTGCCAAATAGTTAATATTACAAGATTTAGATATAAATATTCAATATTCGAGTATAATTGTTGTAATAATAATTGTTGTGAGTACAAGTTGAGATGAGAGAGATGACATATGATTGCAAAGAAGACAAAGGGTTATATATAGTTTATTCCTAGTCAGTGAGCTATTAAGTGCAAATAATGACATATAATTACAAAACTAACTATCATATCAGATTGTTGTCTCGAGCTAACAAATACGAGTCAATGATGATCTCTCGCGAGCCTTTTCTTGTATCGAAGGTTTAATTGGCCCAATATAGAATTATGTTGTATCACATACAAATACGAACATGAACTAATTTTGAATTATAATTAATTTGTATTCATAATTTACAAAATTTTAAATATAGACAATTTTATACTAATTATGAAATTATGTTTTTTCCGAAATTGTAATTATATTCATATTATTAATATATATTTTATTTCTTTGTTGATAATAATATTAAAAAATACTTTAAATAAATTTCGCTATTTGTATTCGATTAAAATTCAATCTGTATTTATAACCATTCAATATTTAATTTGTATTCTTATTTTCAAACGCTATAGTTTATCCATTTGCTATCATGCTCCAAGCACATTCATATATGCCTGTTTAAAAATAATTGACAGCATTATGTCTATTTTTTTAATGTATCGTTCGGAAGTGTTATCTAAATGCATGCGTTCAAAAATTTACAACAAACAAAAAAAATCTAAGTATATGTGAACATTACGTTCAGACTATGCGCTCGGACTCTATATTTAGACTCTGCGTTCAGTAGTGTTATCTGAACACTGCATTTAGATTATGCGTTCAGAAACATTTTCTGAACACTACGTTCAGACGCAACATTCAAATTATGCATTTACGGTTTCAACTTTATTTTGAAACTTTTTAATTGAAAATTTGAATTTTTAAATTCCTACGTTTAGATAACATTTAAAAAAAAGATAAGTATAATGTTGTGAAAATTTTCAAATCAGATCATACTTGGTTATTTTTTGGGGGATAATCAAAACAAAAATTGCATCCAATCGCAAGTGGGCTGCAAGATATGCCATAAGTCATCGGCCTCCAGCCCGGCCTCTGTAAAATTCCTGTCAAATTCGGCTCTGATTCGGTCCTTAGTAAGATTTTGAAAGGGTCGGGCCTTAGAAGGGCCGAATTCGTTCCAAAAAATACAGGCCCCTATTTACCCGGTCCTTTCAAGCCCCGACCCCATCTGGCCCTGATCTGGCCCTCTGCAATCCTTACCCACGTCAGCCTCTCAAACCCTTATCAACCCTTTCACAATTAAAAAAAAAAAACCAAAGCCCTTATTACCCGGTCCTGATTCGGCCCTCTGCAACCCCGAGAGCTTGATAAGGGCCGGGCCTTAGAGGGGCCAGACCTATTTCCTTAGAACAAAACCCTTATTAACCGGACACCTATTAAGTCCTCTTTAGATCCGGCTCTTATCCGATCCTTTCGTAGGCCCTCTAAGTCCGGCCCGACCCTTTAGACTTCCACTAATCCGCGCTCATACACCACAATCTAACTGCCAGGCGTCTTCAAACACGTGGGACCAAACGTCAGTTCGACCCGCTGGTTCTCCCTCTACTGTTGTTTACAGTAGACAAAAGACATTTTCTCCACTTCCCACAAACTCCAGTCGGAACCCAGAGAGCTCCGAGCCTCCCGCTTTCCCAAAATACCCTTCATCACTTGGAAAATGCTGTCCCACCACCTCTCGCATCTGCTACCCTTTAGCAGGGGCAATTTAGTCATTTCGTATTCTTAGAATTGCGAGTTCTTTCGCCTTTCTTCTTGCTCGGTTCTACGAATGGAGAGGATGAGTCGTTTTCCCCATAGCGACTTTTTGTCCACTCGCAGCCATTTCTATATCCGTGCAACTCGGGTCGCAACCACTTGTATATCCGTGTAAGTCGAGTTGGACGAACTCTACTTTCCTCTGTTGCGCTCCTCTTTTTTAGTTTTCTTGTTTTCTTTTCTTCTCGCGAAAGACGAGATCTTCCAACCCTTGCATCGCGATAACGCAGCAACTTGAGCTTGAAGATTTTTAAATTTATTTGTTTTGGGTGTCAATTTGTGATGATGGGTGATTTTTTTTATATTGGGCTTGCAGCTTTGAGGAAGCTCCTGTACTGAGTTCTGTGTTGGGAATTGGCGGATATGTTGATTGAGGGCTAGGGTTTTGGCAAGTTGGCAGTAAAAAGCACTTCAAATCTGTTGTGATCGGGGCAAATTTTGCTTTCTTGATTGAAATTTATTGGGTTTAGGGTTTCTACTAAACGGCTACGAGTTCCATTAATTTGCTTAATTGGCGGGGGCAATACGCGTGCTCTGAAGAGTTGCAGACAACTTAACAATTTGGAGTAGAAATTAAGAGCTCCTATATGGAATTTTGAAATATCATATTGGAGTGACTCAATGGACCAACTGAGACTGGGTGTGGGGCCTCCTGAGGAGGTAAATAGTGTCCCAGAGGAACTTCGGTGCAAGCGGTCTGATGGCAAACAGTGGCGGTGCAGCGCGCTCTCAATGCCAGACAAGACGGTTTGTGAGAAGCATTACATACAAGCCAAGAAGCGGGCTGCCAACTCAGCCCTACGTGCTAGCCTAAAAAAGGCTCGGAGAATGGCACAGGAGGAGGAGGAGGTTGGGGCCAAGATTAATGGGTTTGAAGGTGCTAGTTTTGATTTGGGTTCGATATCTTCTGCTAGGCGGTTCAGAGAAAAATTTAGTGGGAAGGGTTATGTTGCCAGTGGTGGTGTTGTTAATAGAGAGAATAAGGAGACAGGGTCAAAATTGGTACTTAGTAATGGAGTTGGTGCTAATAATAATTGTACCAATGGGAGCGGTAGGGAGTTCATTGGAAATGGCATTTGTCCTGGGCTTGTGGTAAGTTACTCTTATATTGTTGAATTTTTATTATTTTTTTTGTTGTATTGTTTGCAATTTGTTCTGGTTCACTTTTGATTGGACTTTTTCATACTGATAATGACCGATACAATATACATTATGAAAAGAAATAACCAAAATTTTCATTTCCTGTGGTAACTATTGCTCTGACGTTGTATGCAATTCTCGGATATTAATTTAATATTAGAGCATCGTGAGTAGCTTATTTACCCTAAAGGTATGAATTGGATGCTCATATATTCATTCTACTAATATAACTTCATTACAATGTATGACACAATGTTTCTGGAGTGCAACATGCAAATTTTGTGCTTGGTTGAACATATCAATAAGTAACTGTTTGAGCTATTTTTTGGTTTGCAGCTAGAGGACAGCTCCTTAAAGGTCTGTGCTATACCAGACAGAGCAACTGAGTTGATTTGTCACCAATGCAAAGAGAATGCTAGAGGTTTATTGTGTACCAGCTGCAACAAGAATGGTTACTGTTCTAATTGTATCTCCAAGGGGTACAGAACTCTTTACTTTAGTAGTTCTTATTTCCTCAAGATATGTTTATCGCTAACTGGCATCTTACCATGCTAGTAGGGTTGGTAACAATATTATACTGGTGGTATAAGACTGGCTTGTGCTGACGTGCATGATTACTGTTATTCTTAACAATATGCTTTCTCATTTTTCTTAGTTCTATTTTGTATGTAATTACTAGGTATCCTGAAATTCCATTGGATGAGATAATAAAGGTTTGTCCCGCATGCCGAGGTATTTGCAACTGCCAAAGTTGTTTACAAGGAGATAATTTGATTAAGGTACTAAATTTGTTAATCTAATTTCTCTCATTTAAACGGAGCATGGGATCACTCTTCTCGTACCCATGTTTCAGTTTCCTATTTAGAATTTTTTGTTCCTGTACTTTTTAAATTAAATATTTGTCAGGCGAAGGTGCAAGAAATGGGCGGAATGGAGAAATTGAAGTACCTTCACCGGCTTCTGTTATATGTTCTACCAGTAGTAAAACAGATATACGCTGATCAGTGCTTTGAGATTGGTATTGAAGCTAAAGTGCATGGTACTATTGAAATCTGAATTATCCATATCATCTGATAAAAGTTCTTCTATCATGTGGTGATAAAATTCTCTTTTTTCCCCTAGGATCTAAGGTTGATATACCAAGAGCAAAGATAGATCCTGACCAGCAGATTCTCTGGTATTGCAATCCAACGTACACTTATTTATTAATTTATTTGCCTTTTTATGGAAGAAATTAGCAAAACAAGGATATTGCAATTGTGAAGAGAGAAATTCAGATGTATATTACTTAATTATCCAAAAGGTTCCAACGTATTTTCCAAAGGAAGTGTTTATTTTATGTGGTTATGTTCCAAACTTTTTACTGCAGTAAGGTTACCATAACCTGTAGGCTTCTTGTCGTTGGTGCTGAAATTTCTTTCTTTCTTCAAGTGATTTTTGCAAGGTGCCAATCTTTGATTATCACAGACACTGCACTGATTGCTTCTATGATCTGTGTCTGACATGCTGTCGTGATATCCGTGATGCATCAAAAAATGTACATGAACGCAGAGAATTACATGCTAGTCACATTTCTGAATTATTTACTTCCTGGAAAGCCAGCAGAAGTGGATCTATTCCATGTGGGCCCCACATGTTGGGTGGATGCGGCAGTTCAAAACTGATCCTTAGGCGCATACTGAAGATAAACTGGATCTCAAAGCTCGTGAAAAATACTGAAGAGATGGTTTACGGGTGCCGGGTGCTTGAACAAATGGACCCTTCGTGTGGGAGTGGTGGTGAACTGACGAGCTCACCATATTGTGCCTTGTGGGATGTGGTAAAGCGGGAGGGACTCAGTCGATTTTCTAAATATTGGGAAGGAGGCATACCAGTTGTTGTTAGGCATTCTTTTGAGATGCCTCTGGCTTCCAGCTGGGATCCACTAACCATATGGAGAGGAGTAAAGGAGACAAGTGATGAAGAAACGGATGACAGGTTAATTGTGAAGGTTGTGGACTGTAAAAATCAATCTGAGGTGAGTGAATGGAAAACTGTCTTTTTACCTATAGTTTGTCAAATAGCATTATTGGTATACTTATCTGTATTGGCATTTGGGCCTAACAAATTTGTGGGAGTTCATTAGATTGGTTTAATAACTTGAGAGTTTGTTGTACTCTGACAGGTGGAGATTGAGCTAGCGGAGTTCTTAAGAGGTTATTCAGATAAAAATATGCTACAAATAGAATCGACAAGTCCCATCTTGAGGCTGACAGGATGGCCATCTGCTACTATTCTGGAAGAATTCCTTGTTTGTCAGAGACCTGAATTTCTCATGAATTTTCCTCTAATTGATTTCATCCATTCCAAGTGGGGTGTTTCAAATCTCCCATCTAAGCTGCCACATGACAGCTCCGTGCCTGAGATGGGTCCTGGATTATCAGTTTCTTATGGGGATTGTGTGACTAATCTCCAAGTCAATATGTGCGATGTGGTATGCTTATGCAAAATAAACAAACCCTTCTCTATATATTTTGTTTAATAAAGCAAACTATAGTTATATGGAAACTAGCAGGATTTCTCATGCTCAAGATTAAGACTGTTCTTGGGCTATATTGAAATAATTGTATTGTGCGTATTGTGCTTTTCTGAACAACAAATATGATGAACATCAATCCAAACTGATAAATGCCCGGTTTAACTGAAAATTTTCAGGTTTTTATGTTGATGCACACAACTGGATTGCAGCAGCAACAAGAAACTTCAACATTGAACAATCACGAGTTTGAAGGAAATGGAAGCATCAATTGCTCCAACATTGATTCATTTTCAATTGATTTGGAGAGAGAAAACCATGTAGGAGCTGTTTGGGATATTCTTCGAAGAGAGGATGTACCAAATTTAAATGAATTTTTGAGAGTTCATTGGCAGGAGATGGGACAAACACATCAATCAGCGGTAATTTGGTTATACACTATTGCAGCAAAACAATGTTTTATGTATTTGGCTATATTTTCTGCTTAATTTGAGTTTTCTATGTTGATCCTCTGGTAATTGTAGCATCTATATTGAATACTATGGTGGACAATTATGTACTATAAATTTTGTTTCTCAGGTTGAGCAACCTGTTTATGATGGGGCAATTTTCCTTGATGAAGAAATGAAAGAAATGTTGAAGACTGAATATGGTAAGTTTTAGGTCCTGTTTAACTTGGTGAATCTATGAGCTAGATATTGAACTGGGCTATTCCATTTGATTTAGACTAGTAATTGACGGGATCTGACGTCAATAAAATTACCCCTAAATAGAACAGTTAACCGATATTGCAACATTGCGATAAACATGGTGAAAATTTCGGTGTATATGGATTATTGTATGTTTGTACTACATAACAGGAATACAACCTTGGTCGATTAAACAACAGATCGGTGATGCTGTTTTTATACCTGCTGGTTGTGCTTTTCAAGTTAGGAATGTTCAGGTAATGCTTCTATACTTGCATACTTATTCACATCATTTATTGTACTAAATGCATAGGAACAAAATACTTTTTACATGATAGTAATCTGTTCAATTTATTTTTATTTGTTATAAATAAGGATTTTAAACTGTTCAATTCTAGTCCTTGCCAGCATAACAACCTCAATTGAATGCAAAGACAAGCCCAACTTTGGTGTGACTGTTACCAACCCTGTACAGACTGTCATATGTGTTGTTTGCTAATATTATAAACCTCGAGTATCACACAACATCCAAAAGGAAAAAATAAGTCCTTCACGATCAGTAATGTCCGTGTCTTACTAGTACTGTACTGCACTCACGACAGCCATCCTGTTGCATAAACGTGTGGTAATGATTTATTGCATTATACTCGGAACATAGTAGTGCTTGCTTATGTTGTTCTTTTTCTTCTTTTTGTAACTTGTGTTAAACCTTCTTCCTTTTCTTTATGCATTTTGAAACAAAATTGCAGTCGTCCGTACAATTGAAGCTTGAGTTTCTGCTGCCAGAGAGTGTACAGGAGGCAGCACATATGGCTCGAGAGATTCGTGGTCTCCCGAATGATCATCATGCAAAATCTAATATGTTGGAGGTACATTAATCTAGTTACATCAAAACAAAATCTCAGTTTCTGGCACTGCAAATGTATAAGCAATGTGTTCCTGCAACAGCAACAACAACAACAACAAAGCCTTTAGTCCAAAACTGGGGTGCTACAAATGAAAGCCAATAGGAATAATGAAAATTCAATATAAATAATAATAGTATAATAAATAGTAAAATATTAGTAGTAACAATAATGATAATACTGATAATAATAATAAACTATTTTATAAATCATAAGTTTAGACTAGCGTCCTACGTATCTAATCTTGGACTAAAGCCGTACAACTATACCACTACTTCTAAATTTTAGGCTATGTGGTACGTAGATCGCTAACTTTCATGCACTCCTATCTTACGCAAACTCTTTGGAGACATTTCATGCTTCAAGTCTCTCTTTTTTTTCCTGCAAAGGAAAAAAAAAAAGAAAGAAAATGGAAAATAGCTGCATTCTCCGTCTCTCAGTTTCTCCCCAAGTCAGACTTACTTTCTTGAAACCATCAAAATAATTTAACAACATTTTTGTACTTCAACAAACTTCAAATTTCATGAAACACCAAAAAAAGAAGGGAAAAATGCCTGTACACTGCGACTAAAATATCTGGATTTATCAGTTTCTCCAAAAATACCTGGAGTTTCCTCACTTTCCCTGTTGTCGAGTGTTTAATAAGATGGGATAGCCTAGTTGGTCTCTTGACGAAACCTAAGAAGTGTGAGGTGTAAAGGTAATATAGAGCAGTATTTTTTTAAAAGAAGTGCAGGGGTAGCTTAGTTGATCTGTTTTGGGGATCATGTTGGTTTTCTTAGATTATGAAATTATGCGTCAAATTAAGGGGGCAAAAGTATTTCCTAAACTAAATTTTATTCTAATACTTGTTGCTCCTTAATACAGGTGGAGAAGATTTGTCTATATGCTGCCAGCTCAGCAATTAGGGAAATTCAGAGAATATCACTTGACCCCAAGTACTCTTTCCCTCTCTCAGTTGGTCTTAAATCTTAAATTACAAGCAATACATGATGTTTTCTTACTAATACTCATCTTTGTATATACTTGACACTTTACAGGCTTAACTTGGATAACAAATTTAAAGACCCGAATCTGACAGTGGCTGTTTCAGAGAACTTGGCACGAGTTTCTAGCAACAAACTCCAAGTAGTTAACAGTTGAGAAACCCAAGTACACATTTGATTACCAGATGGACTATAATATTTGATGCCGCAGATATTGTGCGGCTAATTGTACAGTTATTTTAAATAGTTTATCCACATAGTATTTGATGTCATAACGTAATTGTCTTTGTAATCTTTAATAGAGTTATGCTAATTTCCAGTTAGGGTTAAATGGGTGTCCTTTGTGTATATTGTAATGAACAGATAGAAAATTATTGTAATAAAAAGGTCTACATTATTACGATATGTCTTCTTTATCTTTGTATTTTCCACTTTTTACTCATCTTTATGATCCGAGATAAATAATAGTTTATCTAGTTCCTTTCAGAAACTACAAGGTGGAATGGAAATAAAGTTACAAAAATGTTAATTAGTTACATTAAAATGATATAATAAAACAACAGTTGTGAAGCAACATCAAGTTAGCCTTCTTGAAGAGGTTTGCTAATGCGGGCAGTAGTGCTTCCTTGCAATTCTCCTTTAGCAAAGAGAGGAGATCTCCAGGCTGCGAAAACCTGGCCATGTAATCGGCTTCAATCTCTGTTGAGACATCCATTTATGGAACTCTAATTTTATTGCATCGTCTTGCTTGCGCATGATAAAATCTCGATTTATCGGACCAAAATTAGGATTGTCAACGAAATTTTTTTGCTCTTTTATCAGATTCGTATCGTATTTGATAAAATGAGTGTGGGTAATATTTTTCTTTCGTTAACTTATCAGATACGAATCTGAATAAGATTTTTTTCATTAGCTAAACTGATAAGAGTAGAGGTAAAAGATATTTCGTATCAGTTACCTTATAAGGTAAATATAAAATAATATAAATAAATATATATGCTCCATTTTGAAATCTATAAAAATAATTAATATATTAGTAATTTAAATTTTTTAGGAGATCATCCAATTATTTGTCATATTTTCAATAAAACTCTTAATATCAACAGAACATTAACGTTTGACTTTTGAATTCTACTAAAATTAATTTCATCCAACTAATTATTTATTTAATTTTACCATCCTCTCATTTAACCCGTTTAAAAAACTGTTCGTATAATTATAATTCTAGTCTAATATTTCACATTATATATTATTTCTCGTTAATGTATATGCTCTACTTGCTCTCGTGTTGTGCTTGTGTTTATGAAAAATATTGATTTTAGGTGTATTTGTGTAAAATATGATTTATTTATAAAACTGAAAAATATCATATTAATATTGCATGTATCGTTCGTTACCCGTTCGTTATTCTATAATTTTAACGAGTAAAGATAGAATAAGAGTAAGTCAAATTTTAATGGATAAGAATAGAGTATGGGTAAGTAGACGCTATCGTGCTCAACTACTTACATACAATCATTATCATGAGTACAACTAATAATCTTTAAATTTTCGATAGCAGAATTAAAATTACTAAAATAACATTAAAGATCTTAGAAATTAGAGTCTCCACGTGTAAATCAATCAAGAGATTGCGTACCTCTTGTCATATCTAAATGTAGAACAATACTTGAAATGTTCTTCGCAATTCGTTAGAAGAACTGTACAGTGATTTCTCTCATTTTTCTCTTTCTAACTAATCACAACTTTTTCTTAATGAAATATGATGAAGAGGGGATCAATCTTACTGTTAGAATACATCTATTTATATTGCCCGTCATTAAAGCAATTTTTATAAAGGGAGATGCATCTGAAGATAAAATGATGCAATGACATCTTTTGATAGCATCTATTGAAAGCATCCTTTAATTGCAATTATTGAAAGCACATTTTCATTACATCTATTGAAAGCATCCATTAGTTCTATTATGAGCTACATCCACATAATTTTTCTTACACAATAATTCAATGTTTAATTGCTCATAAAAACTTGTACTGAATTTCAAACATATTATCTCTGACATTAAATTAAAAAAAAAACATTGTCCTTCATCTAAAACTTATTCATGCAACCATTAATCTGGCATAATTACACTAAACACCCAAAATCAGAATATTATCGCTGAAGATTTAAAATCTTAGTACACAAAAAGAAAATATTCCACTTATATCAGAATCAAAATAAAAGATAGCACCAGCTTTTGCCACTGAAATTTTCAGGGATAGTGTGTCGGAAAGAAGCCAAGCCAAACCAAACCAAACCAAAAAAGCGATAAAAAACCAAAGGATCCTCCGTGCACCGCGCTGCACCGAGTCCAAACAAATGCCCATCCGGCTGAGTCACCTAGCGGCCGCGCGCCGTGCACTTGCGTCCGCTCAGCGTCGTTCCGCACTGAGCGGTGGGACCCAGTACTCTCTGACCTTCACTCGCTGGCACGTGGGCCACCACCATCACAACACTCCCGATCAAGAGAGCGCCTCGCCAAGCGCCGATCGGATATTCCGACTCGGTCTCGCGTCCGATGTGGCGTTAGCCGTGGGAAAGACTGTAACGGGTTATGTCTCAGGTAGCACTGCGATTATTGCCGATGCTGCCCACTCGGTTTCTGATATAGTGAGCTTGCAACTTCTATAATTATTTTTTTAATTTCTTTTTTCTCTCTGATGTATATATGATTAAGGGGGTTTCCCCCCCGGTTTGCACTGAATTTTCATTACTTAACAACTTAATGAGATGGATTACGAAATATACTGCTTGAGAACTGTATTGAATTGGAGTAGACGATCAATTTTCACGCTCTTGTTATATTATCATCTTATAGTTAACAATTGGCTAATTTGGTTGTCATTTCCTAATTTAATTTTTGTTTCGTTAATGTGAGATCAAAATTAGCCTAGTTGTTGAAGTAGAACTTGTTGCTAAATCTGACATGAGGTAAATCGTCGTCTTCTGTCTATGGCACTCTTATTCTGAAAGTTTATTCTATAATTGGAATGAATCGTTCACACAAATTCGCTCCAGGAGTTCTCTCTGGAGATTGAGAATTTACTTGTTGCTGGCTTATATTTGTCTTTGCATTTCAACGGTTTTTTATTGATGCATTTCTTAGTTCAATAATGTAATTATCTTAATTATTCATATATCCTACCTTTTATAAAATAAATTGAATATGGGGTATCCTGTCAGCTGAAATCTGATTGAATACTGTAATCAGGTACTGAGTGGAGTTGCATTATGGTCCTACAAAGCAGCCAAAGCTCCCAGAGATAAAGAACACCCATATGGTAAACAAATTATTATTTTACATTTTCTGCATATATATTTCTTGTGAGGTGAGATGTACTCTTAACTCGACTGGAACTTCATTCCCACAGCCCAGGACTGAACCTAGTTAATTAAAATATGGTTCTAGTGTAGATGTCTGTCATTGCTAAAATTATCTTAGTATATCCTTCTATTTGAAATTCTTAAAATTACAATTTCTTGGCAGGTCATGGTAAATTTGAATGTTTAGGGACACTTGCTATCTCCAGCATGCTTATGGTTACCGCCGGTGGTATCGCTTGGCATGCAATTGATGTTCTTCAGGTTAGTTTTTGTTTTTGTTTCCTTCTATATGATATGTTTGTAAAGTTCTTCACATATAATGATTTTGTTTCAGGGGCTTCTTGCTGCAGATGTGATTGGCAATATATCACCACATGGGCATCATCATCATGGCCATGCAGGACATCATCACGGGATAGACCTGGAGCACCCAGTTTTGGCAGTGAGCACAACTCTGGTAGCAATATCTGTTAAAGAAGGGTAAATATCAGAAACAAGGCTACTCCCAAATCAAGTGAGTAATTAGAACTGGAAGTAATTATAAATACAGAAACTTTTGCTTTTTTTGTGAGAAGGTTGTACTGGATTACAAAAAGAGCAGGAGAGAAGGAAGGCAGTGGCTTGATGAAAGCAAACGCATGGCACCATCGTTCTGATGCCATTTCTTCTGCCGTTGCTCTTATTGGGGTCGGTAAGGCTTTTTAATACTCATGACTATCACGACCAGTATCACTGTAATCAACTAATCATCATCACCATATTCCATATGACCAACCACTACCACCATCACCATAATCCATACGACCCTAATTAGCATCATCACAATATCACTGTTTTGATTAACTCATTGCAGGTGGAAGTATCCTGGGGGTCCCATTCTTGGACCCACTAGCTGGCCTTCTCGTATCTGGTATGATTTTGAAAGCTGGAATTGAAACAGGTTATGAAAGGTATAGCGTTCTTTTTTTCCTGTAATGGCCAATGAGACTCAGAACTCAGTATTGTAATCGGCTGCTATAACTATTTGGCATATGGTTGTAGTATAATGGAGCTTGTGGATGCAGCAGTTGACACATCAATTTTGCAACCTATTAAAGAGACAATTCTTCAAGTTGAAGGTGTCAAGGTAGAGACCTAACTCACCAGTCTCTTCCTGTGAAGGTAGAGACCTAAATGCAAACTTCTGTTCATGCAGTGTGTTTGCCTAACGCTATATAGAAAACTTCAAAATTGCAATACCATCAGACGAATTGTAGATGAAGATGAACTTTATTCTTTTACAATTAGTTCAGATACAAATTTAAACTTTCAAGTCTAATGAGTTTTATTTTCATGTGAAAATAAAGGGATGCCACCGCTTGCGGGGAAGAAAGGCTGGTACTTCACTGTACCTGGATGTACATATTGAGGTAACTCACTATATAATGAGATTATGTATGCAGTTCCTTTTTGGCTCGCTTAACCATTAAATTCTTTCAGGTGGATCCATTCCTGAGCATTAGTGCAGCACATGAAATTGGTGAAACAGTACGTCATCAGATACATCAAGCTCATAAGCAAGTGGCAGAAGCATTTATACACATAGGTAGATGTCTACATACCTGTATTCTATCAGATCAACGCTGCCATTAACAGTACTGTAGTAGCACATACCTAATAGTACTGATAATACAATAGTATTGAGCATAATGGTAGACTCCTTAATAAGGAGGAGAGATAGTAGATATTGATTAAGATGGTAATTGCTTAATATTTCCATGTTAATATTATTATTCAATTTGTCACTGCTTAATAAAACAGTCACTTTCAATATTGTTATTGTTGATTACTGACTCTTTTATTTGTACATTTACAAACATTTTTTTATTTTTAGTGATTTTCTGGGATTTTAAGAAATTTTATTTTTGTATATAAATTATCTGGTATTTTGTCTATTCCAAAGAATCATGAGATGTTCATTGTACTTCTTATCTTGAAATGAAAATAAAGAGTTGCTTCAAAATAGAGTGCAAGATATATAATAAGTATATCCTCTTGCAACTGTGGGATGTTCTTTCTCAAAATAAGAAAACACATTCCATAAACTGTTTATGTGCTGCCTCTATAAAAATCTGCTCAATATATTTACTGAGGGTATATTTGCAAACATGGACTTTGATCAGACAGAGATGTATTCATATAGTATGTTGTGGCCTTATGGGAGTTTACTATTGGTTTACTATATAAAGGGTATTTGACAAGATTAGTGGCACATAGAAAATGTCTTCGCAATTAGAATTGCTTGCTCCCAATATTTATTCTCTATCTATTTTTTTAATTTATTCTTTGTACTTTACATTGCTGCTTTGTAAGTGCTTAATCTTATTTGAATTTTCTCCTTTTTTCTTTTGTGACCAGATCCATCATATTCAACTTGCTCCCCTAATACCGATAAGAAAAAGTTGAACTCAAGTGATTTGGAAACCAGAAATTCAAAGCTGATTGCTAGCCAACAGGATGCCGAAACCATTGTTTCTGACATACTGTCTGTGCGTTTCCCAAAGGTACAAGTTTGGTTTTCAAATAAGAGGTAGTATATGGTTTGCTTCTCAAAGTAAAGATCCTTTTAGTTCATGTCCATATCTCAAATTTGAGAGTCCAAATGACTGGTCCAAACCCTTCATTCATTATGTTCTGCATATGAACTTTTTTTAAAAATCAAAATCTATATTTTTTAGTTTTTGCTATTTTTTAGATTGGTGAAATTTCATTAAAATTGGATTCCCATGAGATCGTTAGATCGATGCATCTTCCACCAGTCCAAAAGTAAGTAAATAAATTCTAAAAATTATAAAATTTGGTCTCAGATTTTCATATGAAGAACGCATTAGCGTTTAAATCGCTCGTTTGAACTTTTAAATTGGAGATATAGGCGCGAAGTAAAGTATGATTTTTACTTCACGAGGCACCATATACTAACTCTTCAAAATGATACATAAATTATTGTTTCAAGGGGGATAAACACCACTGGGCCTATTTGAATGTCATCGTTTTCTTTCTCAGAAAATGTCTCTGGACTGTGTAATTTTACACATGTTGCAAGGTAAGTTGTTGCTGCAGGTGCAAGTATCTATGCCGCCTCAGTTAATGATAAAGTATGTTATATTATTTCCTTTTTAGTTTTTTATTTATTTTCTTGTTCACTTTTTTCCTTTAACCTACAAATGAACAATGAAATCACTAATTATTATTTGTTTAAAGGGATGCAATGAAGATTGCAAAAGAGGCTGAAAAGGAGATTCTAGAGGCAGATCCGAGGATAAACCAAGTTAGCATTCAACTGAGTTTGGGAAATCAAATTACCTATTTTGGTTGAGGTTGGAAAATAAAAAGTTGACTTGTAGGAAGAAAAATTAAAGGTGATCCAATAAAAGCTACTGTATTTGTTCATAGTATTTCAGCTGATCGAATTTTTTTTCTTTCAAAAACTGGTGATAACCACTATTAATTCATTGTAGAAATAGAAACATTACATCATGCAGTTATCAGATTCAGTCATTCAGATATATAAGTACTATAAACATTACCGCATAAGAAAAATTGACAATAGTGTCTCTGTAAGGGAACGGGATCTGGTGCTGCGCGGGACAGTGTAGCGCAGCACCTGGACCGTCCGATTTTCACTGATTGCATCAAGATTTGTGTCAAAGTTAAAGGCCTCTCTGATTTTCATCTCTGGCTGTCGATCGCGAAATTGACGGTCGATCTGAACCGTCTATTTGTTGTAGCGCGCTACAGCAGATCCGAGTCCCTCTGTAAGAGGTATTATGCTGTGTTGCTAAATTGATGTAAGCAAAGAAACAGATAGTAGTATTATGTAATGCTGCAAATATATAGTTTTAACTAAATCTGCTACTTCAAAATGTGATTCACATTAATGTTACTATGCCAGCCTTTCTTATTGATCACATATTAGCTAAAAAGAAAATGTTGCTATTAATTAAAATTATTTAGTTCTAATTTTGTGTGAGTTGAACAATGTGCGTAATGACCTTAGACCCTTAGAGGCGTTCGACATTTCCTTTGTGTTTTTCATTTTTAAAAGTTTTTAATAATATAAACTGTAAAACCCAACTAACAAAATGAAGAAAAAAAATGTAAATTCCAACTTGGATTTGAACATTTGACTAGATAGGTTCAAATGGAATGAGATCTTCTACCGTGCAGCATAAATACTGTGCATGCTGCACAGTAAAACTCAGCATTTGATTTGCATCGAGATCGTGCAAGCTAAATTTTATAATGTCAGACTTCCTGAATCAAATTTGAACCGTCCGTAGTCTACAGCGCAGAGTATTTGTGCGTGCTGCGCAGTAAAACTCAGCATTTGATTTGCATCGAGATCGTGCAAGCTAAATTTTATAATGTCAGACTTCCTGAATCAAATTTAAACCGTCCGTAATCTACAGCGCAGAGAATCTTGATTGTGTTCCTGCTGCGCGACATAGAATCCGCTTCCGTTTCAAATAGTTAATATGACTTTCACTTGACTATGTAGGTAGACTCGTCTCTCTTGTGGGCCCCACCAAGCACTGACTGATATTAATTAATTTAATAAAGATGTCAAAGTTCAATACTTAATAAATTAAAGCCAACTGAACTTTGACAGTGATACCATTAGAATAAAATAAATTAACTCAAGTACATGACAGAGGCACACAAAAAATTAAGCTCGAAATTAGAAAACCTCTAAATTAGTAACAAATAAAAAGTCATTGCACGCAGTGGCGGAGCCAGGTTGGTGCAGGAATGCAGCTGCATCCTCTTGGAAAAACAAAATTCAAAAATGATTATGAATATTATTTTTTTTTCAAAAATAATCATGTATTTGAAATTTTTTTTGCATAAATGACCATATAAATTTTTTTTTCTAAGAATAATCATCATTTCGAACCCCGAAAAAAAATCGTAAATCTTGAACCCCTGGCGAGAATTCTGAATCCGCCCCTGATTGCACGCAACATTTCTCACTGGTGAATATAAATCGCATTATTCGTATGAGCATTGAAAACTCTTTGAAATTTCTTCTATTAAGATTCCGACGCCGCAGTCAACGCGTTGGTGGTTTTCTCACGAGAAACTTTGTTAGAGAACGACGATTTGCCATTTGAGTTGATTATTGTATGATGATCTAACTAATTGAAGTTTGTAGGAGATTTTAATATTTTTTTTATTTTGTCGTTTGTGCTAATAAAAAGAAAGAGGTTATCGAGGAGGATAGATGAAAAAGTACATCTTCCCCTACTTTGCTTTTGTATAAATCTCAACGATAAAAAATCGTTGAACATAATTGAAATCGTAATAGTAGCTGAATTTTACATTTTGCAGAATTTATATTTTTTAGAGGTAAAAAGATTGTCGATCAAACGATGTATGATTTTAGTATGAAGATTATGTCAGAATCACTGACAAGTTGATTTTCCATTTTTAAAAAAAATTAATACAAATTAATAAAAAAGTTCTAAAAAATATAAAATTCATTCACCGATAAGATTTTAATATAAAGATCATATTTAACAATAGAAGTCGGTCATTTAGACTTTCAAATTTGAGATATAAGTATGTACATTATACATATATAGATATGTATATTACGTCGCTCTTCTTCTCTAGCAAAGAAATCGTAATAGAATCATACAACTTTGGTAGAAATGTCATTAACAAACAAGCTTAATCTTCTTTCTCGATCTTTCCATTCGCATTAAATACATCTTGCACCAAAGTGTTAAGTGCACCAACGTGAATCCTTAAATCCATACCCTCCTCCATCATAAGCAGGTACAACTGTTTTTTCAAAGCAGTCCGACTTGCCAAGGACTTGGACAGATACATATCCTTTAGTTTCTTCTGTAGCTCGTTCGGAGAAGTTTCAGCCACAAACGAGAATGTGACCATTCGACAAGCAAAATCGGATTGTGCTAAAAGCGTTACCACACAATGTTTCCCACCTGTCATCCTCCATTCATGTTGGTTTGGTATCTCTCAAGGCATCATCAAGAC
The DNA here is from genome assembly GCA_964058865.1 of Eleocharis quinqueflora. Lineage (NCBI taxonomy): Eukaryota > Viridiplantae > Streptophyta > Magnoliopsida > Poales > Cyperaceae > Eleocharis > Eleocharis quinqueflora. The sequence goes on from CAXKVX010001287.1 coordinate 48,645, forward strand.
CCTAAAGCGCAAGGGCATCTCTAATCGAGTCTTGCCATAATGCAAAATTTTGTTTCCCATCAAATTTCTCAATTCTAAATATGGATGCTACACTAAGGTTTGTCATTGTCATATTCTTATCCAAGTTGAAATCGTATCAAACAACTCGTGTTCTGATATCATTTGTTGGAAAAATTCGTTACAATAACTTCAACTACAAGAATTTGCAATCAAACCTCCACAAACAATTGATCAAGAAATACAAAACCCACAACTTGCATACAACCAAAACATAAATAATAGAGGAAGAGATGTTCCCGTGGGTTAGATCGAGCCCAACAAACACACAAAAGAAGACAAATACAAAAGATAAAGTGGTTCGATCAAGCTTACTCCATCGGAAAACAACGAACCGACAAATTTAACTATTACACGAGAGATTATAAAAAATTACAAAAATATTTCAATTATAGAGTAAATAATCACTCTACCTATCTCTACCATTCCTTCCTCTCACTCTCTTCTCCTCTCTCTCTTTCTATTGTCACGCCGACACAGAGAAATTATAAAGGAGAAAAAACAGGAGTCAGAAATTGGGCCGCTTTGGACCAAAAGCCCAACAGTTTTCACTTTGTCTTAAGCCCACTTAGGATTTAAATATATTTCAGTTGGATCCATTCTTCAACATAATTGCAGTGCATGAAACCTGAAATGCTGTGTCACATGATATATTGAGCTCATAAACAAGTTGCTGAAGTGATGTTATGACGTGCTTCTGTTTTGTCAGCTTGAAATATTTTTTTTTTTAAATAGATGGCAAGAAACTTCAAGGAATCTCCCAAGAAATACTCCATCCATTTTCAGAATAACAAGAAATCACTTTGTGGCCATTTATTCCGTGGCTCCTTTTACAGTCTTACTATATATATTTTATAATAAACTATGTTGCCTAAAAGGGGCTCAGCTAACATATTCAATAATACATTTTCAAAATAAAGTATATTTAGACAAATTAGCATGGGTATGCATTATGCTGCAGGATTCTATTTTGCAAATGGTTTCAATTACACAAACATTAATGTTAAGACTTAAGTGTATACCAAAATTGCATATAAGAAATGTTTCAAAAGGAACCTGATTTTTTCTCCTTTTTTTTTGATCTGTCATATTCAACAACAAAAAAAAAACATTCCACTTCTTTTTCTTTCTTGCAAGGATCTAGATTGAAAAAAAAAAAACTGAAAAGGAGAATTTTGTAGAGGTTGACTCAATGATGACTTAGTGTCTTAGTTGGCATAGAAATGAGCTTGGATAATCAAGCCGAAAGTTCTTGTCAAAAATAAATGAGGTAAAGGAAAAAGAGGGATTTGTGAGTTCGGATTTGCTAGACAGCTTGTTTAACCACAAATACTTTGTTTTTGGTAGTTGAGACCATAAAAGATTGTGACTTCAGATTGTGTGTTTGTGTTGTAGACTTAATTAATTTGTTATGCTAATATTATTTATTATTTTTTTCTCCTACGACAAAAGAAAATATCATTTCTTTATTTTTGCTAGAGTTACATTTGTACTCATGCAGAGCATTCAATATATAGTGTATCATCCGTTGAAACAGAAAAGAAAAAATAATAGGACTCCATTGAAAAAACATGAAACTTTTTAGTGTGCTACAGAGAACTACTAATCTTCATACAAACCTGAAAAGGCCACAAACTAATTGACAAGTCGTTTTGTTGCGTAATTAGGGAAAATTAACACAAATAAGTACTCATTTATGGCCGGGGTATATATGTGAGATTCCTCTCACAGTAGGAGATTATTTCAACTGGCAAATGAACTGCTCTCCTGTCATTTGATATACATGCATGTAGTTCACATGGCAACTCCAGGTATTAATCAAATTTCTTGTTTGTCTTGAAGGAATCTATATATGCACAGTTTGTAGAATCGGCCGCTTGAATTACGTAGACATTTGGGACATGTAAAAGGTTGTTAGATCATTTCTACCTCATGGCCTCATGTTGCTATTGGTACCATCACAGCAAGTATACAAATATGTTGGCGTTTAGAGATGGCATATTCTTCATGTTGTTCTCGTTTTGGATGTGATGCTGTTTGGTTTGCACAAAAAGAAAGAACTTGTTTTTCTTGTGAACTGTAGTGTACCAAGGACCCATTTGTTTCTTTAGAATTTGAAATTTATCTTTATCAGCATTAGATTCAACCCTTTAGTACTCCAAGATTCATCTTATTAGAGAACTATGTTTTTAGTTGACAAATTTCTAACAACTGTGAACCATGTACAACATGCGCAGACATGAATTTTATTGAGAACTTGAGAAGCATAGAAAAGTAAACTCTATACAGATTCAAAGTGATGCACATGATTCATATTATGCCCCAGTAGATCTGGCATTTGCACTTGCAAAGAAATTAAACATAGTGACTAACTACTGATGATAGTTCGTAATCATCTTTTAATTAATAAACAAACAATAGGTCAGATGTATTGAAAAACAATGACATTAATAACATGCATGAAAAAGCAGCAATAAATTTGCAGTTTAAACGAGATCAGAAAGCTTAATTTTGCATATTTGAAACACCAGAAAATATTTCTTTTCACAGAACCGCCTCTAATATTGTATTTTTGCATGAACAAATTCCCCCTGTCAGTAAATTACCCTGCTTTCTTTTTCACAAGGAACTCCAGTTCAGCCTTCGATAAATACTGAAGTAAAAATTAGTTTGAAAATATTCCCAAATTGCATATCTCAAATCGCATCATTTGATGCAACAAAAAATTAGATTTGGTCAAGCAAGTCATGACATGAAGAACATATACTATAACCCAGCCAACTCTTAACACCAACACATTATATAGGTACACACAAACATGATCTGCATTTACGGTAATTGTTATGAAAACAGAAGCAAAAAACTGTTCCTAAATTTCCATGAGTATGGAACTAATTAAAAAAGTTCTCTCATCCTCCCATTTATTCTATCGAATTCTTCCAACAAATAAAACAATTTCCTGATTATGTCGACAATTCCACCTTAACCACATGATCCAAAGCCCTATTAGGCTGGATATCACCAGTTAGATCCACTACAGGCTGATCAGTATTTCCCATGCTCAGCTCATCTACAGCGCTCAGCATTACCGCATTTGCATCCTCCAATGGAATGGGACCCATGGTTTCCTCCACCTTACGTCTCCTTTTCGGGGCTTCTCCTGACTTACGAGCCCTTCTGGATGATGTTGACACAGTTTTCTGCTTCAGGGGTCCAAGAAATCCATTAGCAACTGCCTCCAGTGCACGCGCTGTTGGTGGTCGGATCCTAGTGCTCACACGTCTGCCACTGGTCATAGTATTTGGTTCACTTGGCTCTTGTGCATTAGATATGCCACTAGTACCAACATCCATAGGAGCAGTTTCTAGTTCATTCAAATTCACATCCTGATGCTCCTCTTTGACAGCCTGAGATTTAGGTATCTCTATTTCTCTTGGCATGTCTTGTCTAACTTCACTTACAGGAGTTGAAACAGCTGGGAGCTCAGTTTCTTTCTTTACTTCCTTGACAGAAGGTTTAGGTTTCCTCCTAACGATCCTTTTAGGCTTTTTTAAGAGACCTGAGTCATGCTGGGTCGGGTGTACACCCATTTCAGACCCATTAATCAAGTGTGGCATTGCATTGTCATCATTTTGTAGTGCTTCTCTAAACAGATTGGTCATCTTTCTCTTCCTCTTAGTAGGGGCTGCTTTGACAGATTGAGTCGCTTGAACAGATGAATCCAACTCGATTTTGGTTTGAACTCCCACCACTTCGAAATCTGTATTAGGCTCATTTTCAACAACCTTTGGCTCTCTGACCTTTTTCTTCCTTGGAGAAGTTCCTGCACCAACTACTTTTGGCTTATCCAAAGGAACTGGTTTAGCTCCGGTTTCACCCATTCCATAAATACCGAAATTAGGCTCTGTTTCCTCTTTCATAACATCCTTGACCAGATATTTCATTTTTCTCTTCCTCTGCAGGTGGTCAGTTTCTCTACCCTTATCCACTGTGGCAGGCAAGACTGATCCATTATGATCTGTTTCGCTACTATTCCCTTTTGAAATAGACAAACTCTTTTGATTGGCCCCTTGATGCTTACACCCACTCAGCCGCCTTCTCTTAGGCACTGGAGATAAGTACTTGTGTGCCTTCGGTTTTGAACTGCTAGAAAACTTACCAAAATATCCCTCCTGATCATTTACAACAGAGGTAATTTCTACATGAACATTAGCCACTGTACCTATGGTTGGAATAGGACCAAGGTTTACACCCTCAACCTGCAGGGTATTGGTTTGTACCAGGTTCACATCTGAAGCCTTACCCGAGCCCCAATTTCTTTTCTTAACCCTCGACTGATTCTCATCCTCAGAGTCTGATGAATCTGACGAAATTGCAATCCTGGATTGGCCTGTCATGTCTGCAGGTTCCTTCCCAAGGTTTATGTCAGAGGGGAGACTCTTCAGGTCACTAACCCTTATCCTTTTCCCATCATGCAACATGCTAGTGTCCACCACCATAAATCGCATCAACTCCGATCCATCACGAGCCCTGACCTTTGGCCTGAGATATTCTTTTGGGCTCACAGACATGGTTCCAGGGCCCTGCTCACTATCCACGTTACCTGCCACAACACTGTCGATCTCCAACAGCCCAGGTTCCGCTCCTACCTTCTTCAAGACATCACTTACACAGTTATAGTAATGCTCGCCTTTGGTCAGTTTCCTAGAAAACTTTTTTATGCCTGACACGAGGAACACAAGGGAGTTCTTAAACCCAATAAAGTCTCGGGGCTGCTCAGAGTGCCAGCCCCGGGCCAACAGGCGAGGCCATATGGCTTCCCAGAAGAGGTCGTTTGCCCGTGCCTTGCTGAGGCGAAAATCACCAGTAAGGAATTTGATGATCTCAGGTGGTGTGAGTGCTGAGCAGGCCTTCCCTGATGGGATCTCTGGACGGGCTGGGGTCGGGTGGGTTGCCCGGCCTGAGTCAGGGGGACCTGGTACAGTCAGGTCTTCACGTCCCTTGCCAATGGCAACGGCGTCAATGAAGATTTGGAGGCCAATAGCGGATCTTAGAAAGAAGACGAAATCATTCAATGATAAGATGTTCTCATTAAAAGATTTGATGGCCTGAATAAGAGAGAATGGAGTAATTGAATAAGAAAAGGAGATATAATAATTGATAGACTGATAACATAATACAAAAGGGACTTTCAGAAACCCTTTTGTTCATTTTACTTCTTAACGAAAGAATTGTATTGCAATAATCTAATACAGATTCAACGTTCATACAGTTTCAGAAAGCATGAGTTTCAAGGTACAGTTTATCAAGCACAGTGTAATAAAAAGGTTCAGATTCCTTTTAAATACAAAATTAAGGAGGTTTTGAGTTGAGAGAAAGGCTTCTATTTAGAACAGTATGGGACAGCACAATGGTCCTACCAATTTACTATAAAAAAATAACAAGGTAAAAAATGTGGGTACTTCAAAAACCAATACAAACATTATCAGAGAAAAATACATACCTCTAGTACAGGCTCCTGTTTTTCTTGTGGCACTGCTGACAGGAGACGTGAAGCAAGCTTCTGTTGCCTCCAACCAGTAAAGAGGCGCAGGCCAACAATGCACTTGCGAGTGCGCGCCTTTCTACAATCAGCCCATTTCTTAAATGCCTCTGACTTATAAAAAACTCCATAATAGTACGCTAATACGTCTCCCATGCTCTTACTCTCAATAAATTGACGTACCAGTCGAAGTTCCTTTCCAAAAATGTACAGCCCAAGAACCAAGCCCTTTACCTCAGCTTCACTCCAATGTGACGTACCTGTACCAGGAACTGGTACAGGACCATCATTATCTTGTGCATCAACCCAAGTGAAAGGGACTGGCAAGCCGATTAAAAATTTGTTGTCAGCCGGAACAGTTTCAGGTTCCAGGGGCCATTCTGGAATTTCAACCTGGTATTCTTCTCCTACACGGGGACAAATGGGTGTTTCTTCTGGCATCTCGTCAGGTTCGGGGGATCCTTCCGGCAGTAGCTGTACGTTATAAGGAGTCGCTTCTTCTATACTGTCCTCATCAGTTGCATAGTCAACTATTGCGCCAAGAGAATCCATCTGTAAAATGGTAATCAGTCTGTTACAGTTGCCAAAATCAATCCATGGTACTAATAACATATAGCAAACCCAAGATAAGGAATCAAATATAATTTTGGCAAAGGTACATTGAATGGGCCTTACCTTACTTTCATTCAAAAGGGAACATATCAGGTCAGATGGCAGAACATGCCCAACCACGACCACTTGTTAAATGGGTCGCTGTGCTTGACCAATTTATAACCAAAACCCGACCGAAATATTGTTGTAAATATGATCAATAACCAACATTATTAGCTCAACAATTTAACGACACGTAACACGAGTGGTACTTCGTGAATGAATTTGTGTTATACGTAAATTATAGGAGTAAAACTTAATAGTTTGAATTCATGTCCCTTCCTATTTTCATGAATATGAATGTTATTTAGTTTCAAATTTCCTTATTATAATCAAATAGTTTGCATATTTAAGCAATAACAGTATACTGATTATATGATTTTAATTTGGAACTTAAGAAAGAAGCTAGCTTGACAAATGATAGTAGTGTTTTCTTTATGAATATACCCTTCAGACCTTTGTTTTTAAATTGTTTCTTAAAATAAGGTTCAAATTAAATTATGTACAAATTTGAATATTAATATATAAGAAGAAATTAAGAGATAACTCACAGCTTAATTTTTCTACAAATTCTACCTTCTATTACTGAACCCCGTAGTGTTGATCACAATAGGAACCAAAAACTAACTGACTTTAACCAATTGATTGTGCTGATCGAAAGAAATTCATCAAGTATCAAACAAAATCTTTCATTTTTTTAAGCAAAAGCTATCTATCTAATTCAAATTTAAATATGAGATTAAGCTATTTCGCAAGAGAAATTACAAAATTACACTGCTAAGTTCCATCGAAATAAATTTTACCAAAGCTTAGAACAACAATAAAACTCGCATACTTGTCGACTTAATTTATCAAGTGCCATTTTGAAAAATCTACAAATTAAGGAAATATAAATTATTGAGATTACTCTTACCCGAATGAAGATAATTGCAACATGAGGGCGTTTGTTTTCCTTCTATTTTAACTCCAGAGATCAATTTTGTTAGGCAAAAATTGTTTTGTTTTTAGTAGAAATAAGGGTAAGTCGATGAGAGAATTTTGATAATGGGGAAAGTGAAAGTGAAAGAGGTGATAAATTCAGAAAAAGATGGCACATTATATAAGAAAAGATAGTGTAAAAGAGAAGATTGAAACTTTAGGCGATATAAACGATATAATTATTTTGAGTGATTTGTTGTAAATATGATTCAGTAATCAGCGTTATCATCTCAATAATTTAACGACGTGTAACACAAGTGATACTTCGTGAATGAACACGTGTTATATAAAAATGGGGAAAGTGAAAGTGAAATAGTGTGTCATTTCTTTCTCTATGGTAGGAGTAGGAGCTACATGAATACCAGAAAATTGGTTAGTTCAAGTAAAATAAAAAAATTAAGCTAAGAAAAAGAATAGTGTGTCAATTCTTTCTCTATGGTATATAATAGTTAAAATGGAAAGCTAATGGAAAGAATTTGAACCATAACAATATTATTAGCTGCTAAATTCATCACTCAGAAATCATCCCTACAATAGAGATGACTAGTAAAATTACCCTAAGTTTTTTAGGAGAGAGAACAAGCATCATTTTTTTACAAGACGGGATATAATGCTAAAAAGAAAATTAGTGAAACTAAGCATGCTATCAGCCTTAACTGCTAAGGAAACTGAGATGTTCTTGAGATAGAGTAACGAGACAGGGTAAGATCTTTGAATTGAACAAGAAAGCAACAGTATAGACAGACTAAAACAAGGAATTGAACCAAACAAAATGCTTTACCTCGAAAATTGCATCTTTGGAGCTCTCGAAGTCTCTCCTGAGAGTGCTAAAGCATGCATCCTGTATTTCACAGCTAGTATGCATAAAATGCCAAAAAGAGACGAATTTCGAGAAACAAACTTCTCTATTTCTTAAGAAAAATTGAAAGCGTAATCTCCAAGTGACTAACGATGTGATCTCTATAGTCGGTTCCGCCGCCGTACTCGGCGCACTTGTCGCCTATCCGAGGCAAGAGGCTCCTCCAGCTAGCGGCGCCGCCTGCGCTCATGGCTTTGTTTGAAAAAAAAATGGGGACTGATTTGAGAAAATCTTGCAAAATCTCGCAAAGTTTCAGGGTTTTTTTGCGAGGGGGTACGGGAGAGGGAAAAGAAGGCTGGGGTGTTGGGCTCGAAAGGTTTTTAGTTCGGAGGGGATCCGTATCTGCTGCTAATCTCGTCCGACATTTGGAGTCGGCTGCCAAACAAGTAACAATAAACCGTCGGATTCTATTTTACGGCTGAGATCACATGGCCTTAACCAATATAGCGGGTTTTAATTGGTGCGCAATGAGTTTTCAAAATCGTGTCTGTGTGTCTAAAAACGGCACGAAACGACACGGCACGAGGCACGGTATTATTCACATGTCGTGTCTTAAGTGTGCAGTGTTTAGGTTTTCTACTGTAGGAAACGACACGAAACGTTTACGAGGAGAGTCACGACACGACAACATGTCTAGACACGGATGGTAAGTTGACTATATACAAAGCACGGTTGGTTGCGAAATGTTTCAAACAAATTCAAGGAGTTGATTATGATGAAACTTTTTCGCACGTGGCTATGTTTAAGTCAATTCGGATACTCCTAGCAATTGCCGCATTTCATGATTATGAAATATGGCAGATGGATGTCAAAACCGCCTTCTTAAATGGAAATTTAGAAGAGGATGTGTATATGACACAACCTGAGGGTTTTGAGGATCCAAAGAACCCTGGGAAGATATACAGGCTTCGTAAATCAATTTATGGATTGAAGCAAGCGTCACGGAGTTGAAATCTTCGGTTTGACGAAGAAGTCAAAAAGTTTGACTTCGTCAGATGTGAAGAAGAACCGTGTGTGTACAGAAAAACTAGTGGGAGTGCCATCGCCTTTCTAATCTTATATGTAGATGACATACTCTTAATGGGAAACGACATTCCTATGTTGCAAAAGGCTAAGTCTTCATTAAAGAAAGTGTTCTCGATGAAGGACTTAGGCGAGGCTGTCTATATACTAAGCATAATGATCTATCGTGATAGATCGAAAATACTTATAGGATTAGGTCAAAGCACGTACATTGACAAAGTGCTAAACAGGTTTAGCATGCAGGATTCTAAGAAATGATTCCTGCCAATGAATCATGGTGCGCGGCTTAGCAAGACTCAGTGTCCTTCGACGACTGATGAGCGAAGCATAATGAGTAGAGTGCCATACACTTCGGCTATAGGCTCTATCATGTACGCCATGTTGTGCACTCGCCCTGATGTCTCGTACGCTTTAAGTTTGACGAGCAGATATCAGGCTAATCCAGGCATGGAGCACTGGAATGCTGCAAAGAATATCCTTAAATACTTGAGAAGAACTAAGGATATGTTTCTCGTCTATGGTGGTGACTCCGAGCTCGTGATAAACGGTTACACAGATGCAAGTTTCCAAACTGATCGAGATGATTCGAGATCACAGTCCGGGTACGTGTTCATACTCAACGGAGGGGTTGTGAGCTGGAAGAGCTCAAAGCAAGAGACTACAGCAGACTCAACAACCGAAGCTGAGTACATAGCTGCATCCGAAGCAGCAAAAGAAGGGTTCTGGATCAAGAAGTTCCTTAGTGAACTCGGAGTGGTTCCCAGTGCTCAAGGACCTGTGGACCTCTATTGTGATAATAATGGAGCTATAGCTCAGGCCAAAGAACCGAGATCTCACTCGAGATCCAAGCATGTTTTACGACGTTATCACCTGATATGAGAAATCGTAAATAGAGGTGATGTAAAGATATGTAGAGTTGACACAGCCAGTAACACAGCTGATCCACTCACGAAACCTCTTCCTCAAACCAAGCACCAGTTGCATACAGCTTCTATGGGTCTGAGACACATAGGAGATTGGTTATGAGTTTTTCTTTAGATCTATGAGATTTTTGGAAATTTAGAGATTTGTGTAACTGGAGCCTACGATGATTGGCTTCTAGCTTAAGTGGGAGATTGTTAGTTTGTAATAATCTAGAAGTCAATAATACGATAAATTATCATAAAGCTTTGTTCATGAATTGAGTGATTAATAAACTGTTATTTTGTTACCTTGAGTATTATTGAATTTATGAATCATTCATTTATCTGACTTGAGTCAATAACTGGAATTGTGAAACTTCATAATACAGATGATATATACTCTTAAAAGTCTCTAACCAAGGTAATTAGCAGGAACACTAATTTACCGTTACAAAGTTAGAATGTGGATTAAAAGATGGTTAAGTTTTACAAACCATAGACATGAGATGTCGTTTTAATCACATGAATACATATTAGAGGAACATGGTATTTGACAGACCTCGAATGAAACATTAAATGGAATTGTGTACGTGTCATTAATGTTTTCATTCAGTGTTAAGTTCTAAAGTATGAGGTATTCATCTTTCTTACTAAGAGATGTGTATGTGTGATTGTTATCTAACGCTGTCGGTAAAACGCAGTGATAACGGTAGCTTTTCGGTATACATAGCTTAGTTGAGGTAGTGATGGTTTACTGAAAGTACTATTGTCCCTCGTATCTTGATACGAGTTACAGTATCACTAGGCCCCTTGATAGAGTGAGATTATCTGCATGCGGTATAATTACAAGAGTAATTATATTTGATAAGTCTGCTCAAGATCGAGAAAATATTAAGTTTGCAAGGATGACACACACCTGCCTTGAAACTAATCTGATACCGTGAGACGAAAGAATTAACACGACTAAAATGTTTAGTGGATCGTGATATTGCATAAGTACAACATCGTCTGTGTAATTGAATGGTCATAGTGCAGATGTCAAATGCCTCCTATGATTATAGAAGTTAAAATGATTTTAATTCTATTTACCAACATAACACAGATCCTATTAGGTCACACCGTATAGGAGCTAAATCAGAGAATCTTAATGATTAATTATAAATAGGTTATAATTAATATTAAGATGATCATAATTAATTATATGCGATATAATTAAATTATATATGTCATATAAGATGACAAGCAAAAACAACGGTTGAATTTATAGACGTATACGATACGTTGTATAAAATCATACCGCAACCAAACAAATACCAAACCCTGAGAAATATAATTGTTGAGAACAATTATATGTTTATGTATATTTATATATATTTAATTTAGATTTTAATTATAGATAATGGTTTTGAATTTGGGATGAAAGTCATTATCAAATTAAAACCTTAATTAAAATCTTAATTAAAAATAAATAAATAAATAAAAAACAACAAACAAGTTCATGTCGACATGAAATAATATGTGGCATTTGACTTTTTCTTTTATTATGTTGGCAACAAGAGGGTAATTGAAACTAGGTGACATGGCAAAAAAAAAAAAAAGAGGTCGGCACATTGAATAAAATGTGGCAAAGTCACATTTCTTTTGGTGCTTGCCGACATGCACAAATTCAAAGGGCATTTTGGTCCTTTCACATTTCTCAAGGGTAATTTTGGTAATTTGACACCTCTTCATTTTAGTATAAATAGAGGGGTAGAGGGAGAGAGAAAGAGACAGCAAAAATCGATTCGTACTCGTTAATTCGGATTCGTATCGATAAATATACTTTCTCTCTTTCTCGTATACGGTTATTTACGAGATTCGGAAAAATAGTATTTTTGCGAAAGGAGCGGTATTTCATATTTGAATAACTGCGAGTCGTAAAGATATTCATTTAGTCCTTATCTCGGTGAATAGTGTTTTTGCGGGATATCGCGGCTTTCGGTATTTCTGGCAGAAGAAGTAAGCCGGTCTCTGGTCGTCCTGGTGGACATCTAGTAGAGGTATCAGACGTCTGATACTCCAAGAAGAAGAGCGTCTGTGATTCGGCCGTCCGAGTCTTCTGCGGTCCAATTCGAATTTGGATCAAGGTATTAATGTTATATTAATCTATTTAATTTGTAAGTAGATTAAAGTTTTAGAATTCAGTTAAGGAGTAGATCCGTTTAAGGATTAAGTAGGGTTTTGATGTTAGGGATAAACGGGAGGTGGACACCCTCTGTGGTTTATCCGACATACCCCGCTTAATCCTCTGCTTAAGTCAGTCGTAAAATTTTTGTTTTACGGTCTTTTCGCTGCTTAGACCAATTGACGGGTTTTGAACTGTTTGTAACCCAACACATCTGTACCTCTAATTTAGAGGAGTGCATACAGTGAAAGAGCAACTAAGAGCCAGGGTGGGTTAGCCGACCCACCTTGAAAACTTTTTTCAAAATTTATCATGTAATTGACTTTTTTTCTGGAAAATATGCTTAGAATTTGAATTTTTTAAAATATACATAATTTTAAATCATTCTGAAAAATAATCTAAATTTTGAACCACTCTGAAAAAATTCTTAATCCGCAACTAAGTGCATACGATTCCAGGGTCACATGGTATACATGCCCATTGTTTGCAAATCTCTTATACAACATTACTAATTCATATTGTATTCTTTAATGTTCGTTCAGGTAATAAACTTCTTTAAACCTTTTAAGAAAACCATCGCATGCACTCAGTTGCGGATTCAGAATTTTTCAGAGTGGTTCAAAATTTAGATTATTTTTCATAATGATTTAAAATTATGTATATTTTAAAAAATTCAGATTCTAAGCATATTTTTCAGAAAAAAATCAATTACATGATAAATTTTGAAAAAAAGTTTCCAAGGTGGGTCGGCTAACCCACCCTGGCTCTTAGTGGCTCTGTCACTGTATGCACTCCTCTAAATTAGAGATACAGATGACCGTTTTAAAATTTGAAACGTCCGATTATATTTCAACAAATATGATTTTATAATATAAAAGTTTTTTAATCATATAATTGATGAACAACATTAAGATCTAATCTAATGATTAAGATTTTAGAACTACAAAACACCTCTAAGAGCATCTCCAATAGTAATTGCTTATGAATTGCTTATGCGGATGTGTCAATTGTTTTGTAATTGCTGGATTGTATGGCTATTGCTTATTTAGCAATTATGGCTATTTTTTTTTTTTTGAAGATGAGTTGGCCAAATGTTTAATTCTCAATTGTTTGCTTGATTGTACCAATGTATGAATGAATTGCTTAATTTCTAAAATTTGTACAATTATTATTTAGCAATTAATTTCAATTATTGTATTGGAGATGCTCTAAGAAGAAGGAGAGAAGAGTCTTGTGCCTAAATTGAAATCCCTAATTCACAACACCCGATTAGCTACGTACGTATGGGCTCTAAATTCCTTGCTCCATGTAATACAACTAATCCTTACACGATACAAACACACCATATATTTTTAAATCCATATATCTAAACAATGACATCTAGAATGAACTGGGATGCCTCGTGTCAATGACGTAGCCAGAATTTCAATTTAATGGAGTCTCATAATTTTTTTAAATTACAATTTATCATCATAGAATTTAATATACAAAAAAATTAGCAAATAAATAATTTAATTCAACATAAAATTTAAAATAACTCAAAAGCTTAACAAGTTTCAAAATAATAGTTCAAATCCTGCGAGTAATATTTGCAAGTTCATCATAGAATTTCTCAATGAGATCCTCTATTAAAAATATTCACATATCAGTTCAATAAACGAGCATGGCTAAAATAATATGCATAGTACACCCTATTTCGTACTATGCGGTCATTTATATTTAATTTGGTCATTAAATTGATATTTAAGATGCTCAATAAATTCTTCATATCAAAATTTTGTAGAAAATAAAATTTTGTAATTATTAGAGCTTTCTTGTTATTTTTTAAATATTTTTTAAAAACAGTCCAGAAATGACACTTTTGTAGTATTAAATCTGGACTGTTTTTAAAAAATATTTAAAAAATAGCAAGAAAGCTCTAAAAATCACGAAATTTGATTTCATACAATATTTTCATATGAAGAATTTATTGAGCAACTTAAATCTCAATTTATTGACCTATATATATATGCATAGTACGAAATGTGGTGTACTATGCATATTATTTTAGCCATGCTCTCAATAAACCATTAATTATGTAATATTTGAGATTTCTTAATTTTTTGTAGATCGTATGACCTCAATTTTTGTACGTTGCTCTGCTGCTACTGATTACTAGTGTTAAAAAATGTCAGCAAAAAATTGTCAAAATTTGAAAACAATCTATTGTTTTCTATTTTTTTAGGGTCTGAAAGAAAAGAAATTCAACCGCAATTTGCTATCACAACTGCATGCGCACCAATTAAAACCCGCTATATTGGTTAAGGCCATGTGATCTGAGCCGTAAAAATAGAATCGGACGGTTTATTGTTACTTGTTTGGCAGCCGACTCCAACTGTCGGACGAGATTAGCAGCAGATTCGGATCCCCTCCGAGCTAAAAACCTTTCGAGCCCAACACCCCAGCCTTCTTTTCCCTCTCCCGTACCCCCTCGCAAAACCCTGAAATTTTGCGAGATTTTGCAAGATTTTGTCACAAATCCGTCCCCATTTTTTTTCAAACAAAGCCATGAGCGCAGGCGGCGCCGCTAGCTGGAGGAGCCTCTTGCTTCGGATCGGCGACAAGTGCGCCGAGTACGGCGGCGGAACCGACTATAGAGATCACATCGTTAGTCACTTGGAGATTACGCTTTCAGTTTTTCTTAAGAAATAGAGAAGTTTGTTTCTCGAAATTCGTCTCTTGTTGGCATTTTACGCTTACTAGCTGTGAATTACAGGATGCATGCTTTAGCATTCTCAGGAGAGACTTCGAGAGCTCCAAAGATGCAATTTTCGAGGTAAAGCATTTTGTTTGGTTCAATTCCTTGTTTTAGTCTGTCTATACTGTTGCTTTCTTGTTCAATTCAAAGATCTTACCCTGTCTCGTTACTCTATCTCAAGAACATCTCAGTTTCCTTAGCAGTTAAGGCTGATAGCATGCTTAGTTTCACTAATTTTCTTTTTAGCAATATATCCCGTCTTGTAAAAAAATGATGCTTGTTCTCTCCTAAAAAACTTAGGGTAATTTTACTAGTCATCTCTATTGTAGGGATAATTTCTGAGTGGTGAATTTAGCAGCTAATAATATTGTTATGGTTCAAATTCTTTCCATTGGCTTTCCATTTTAACTATTATATACCATAGAGAAAGAAATGACACACTATTCTTTTTCTTAGCTTAATTTTTTTTATTTTACTTGAACTAACCAATTTTCTGGCATTCATGTAGCTCCTACTCCAGTGTGCTGAGCAGTTGCCACACAAAGCTCCATTTTATGCTGTCTTGGTAAGGAAACTGTTTAATTTTTATGCAATATACCTACCTACACTTGTGCCATAGGTGGACATTGTGAAATATGAACCAGAGAACATTTGAAAAAAAATGAAGCACTTCTGAAGAGAAAGACATGAAAAGAAGGCACTTCTAAATAAAGAAAAATAATAGTTGTATGAATTAGGAGTTTGGATGTGAACTGTGCATAGCAACTGTATAACAATATCTAATCTTTTACCCTTGTTATGTTTTGAGTGAAAAATCATGGTCCATTATATAGCTAATTCGGTTAAGAATGTGATTTCTTTCAGGTAGGTCTGATAAATTTGGAAAATGAAGATTTTGCAAAGCGAGTGGTAGATGCTACACGTTCTGAGCTACAGGTGTTTTTTATTATGGAGGCTGTTTTGTAATATATGTGACCTTCAGGTGCTTAATATGGGGAGAGCTGTTAATAGCATATTCAATAGAGTAATTTTCAATTTTTCTGTTTGTCAGGATGCCTTACAAGCAGGAAACTGTGACAAGATTAGGATATCATTGCGGTTTCTTACTGCTCTGGTGAGTAGTTTATTTTTTAGCATCATGTGACAGAATCAATACACAATGGTATCTTGTTGTTTCCTCGTTACACCTTGGAAAGTTTGTTTTTTTATTTTCAGAAACTTTAGGAATTGTAGAAGTATTTTTTTTCCTTTCGAACAACTCCTGAATGGTAATACATAATAAATGCACATTTCCAGATATCTTATTTGATCATTATGGGCTATATAAATAATATTGCAGACACCCCTACTAAACAAGCCTTTAACCTGCGTTTACTCTACTTCATGGACAACCCCTTCGTACTTATATTTCGTCTCTATATACAATGAATAGAAGCAAGCGAATTCTGGTATTCAGGAGGAAAAAATGGGAGTATATCTGATATTTAGCATGGTTAGCGGGGCATATGAAGAACTTTTAAGATTTATCATGTTGTTTCATGGAGATGGACATGAATCTTTTTTATTAGTTGCCCCTGCTTACTCTTTTCCTTCATTCTATTCCTGTCTGTTTGATACTTTCTAAGTTTCTAGAGGTTTACTTGAATGTTTCTTATAGTGGTAACTACTGCCTCCTGGATACTAATGTTAATGTCTAAAAAAGATTTTAACAAATGGAACAGTCAGTTGAATATTAGGAAATTTCAATCTTCCAATCACTTTCTAACCTAGTAGATATTGCACTTTGTACTATTCTGAGAATTTTGCTAGTCCCAATGAATATTTTTTCCACTTCAATGCTGATAATTTATTAGACAATTTATGCTTGAATTTGTTCAGGTGTACAACTTTTCTTCTTTATAAGAGCATTGATTCTCTTTTTTTATTTGTTTTCTTTTCTTTAACACTAGATGTCTAGTAAAGTTATTGCCCCAAGCTCAGTCATCGAGGCATTTGAGACACTTTTGTCATCTGCTGCTACAACAATTGATGAAGAGACAGGAAATCCGTCATATCAGCCTTGTGCTGACTTTTATGTTTATTGTATTTTGGCTAGCTTGCCTTGGGGTGGCACCGAGCTTTTTGAGGTAATGCCAAATTTGTAGTTTTTTGGGGTAAATAAATGTACTTGCTTCATCACTTAATGACAAATTCTCATGTTTGTCAAAGAAGAGGCTGCAAATTTGACGTGAGCATAACTTCTTAACTGGCAAACTGATTCCCGGATTTGTTGCTTTATTTAATTTAGTTGGCCAGAACTGATCCTTATATCTTAGTTGAGGTGTAAGCTGTCCTAATTTAGGGTAAGTTAATCAAACAAAAGAGAAAGAAGTAAACTCCATATTATGATGCTACAAATATTAACCTCAGATGACACATGCATGTTACTGGTACACATTGAAATGGTGCTGAAAAATTGGCACCACATTCTTGGCTAAAACTCTGGTAAGCATACTAGAAAAAATAAGTGAGGGTATTTTGTCTTGTGTCTAATTTCTTCTAATATGTGAATTTTTTTTCTTTTTGAACATCAGCAAGTGCCAGATGAGTTGGACAGGGTGATGGTTGGTTTACAGTCATATCTGAGCATCAGAACCCGTTGTAGTGACATCTCTTTTTCTGTGTTTGAGACTGACGAGGGAACGTCTCTTTCAGAGAAGGTTTAACTTTTCTTTAAATTTTGAAATTTAATTTTTTTAGCTGGACCCAAGACCAAGGAGCTTTTTCCTGTTCCTTTCTGTGGTTATTTTTTGCTAATTCCTCTTAGGTTGTGGTTGCTTTGTTGCATACTTAAGTTGGACTTATAATTGACTCTTTGGAGGCTAAAGATGCAAAAAAAAAAATCTCATGTTAAGCCAGAAAATCAAAAGCTGGAACAGTAAAGAACCCATCAAAGCTTATTGATACTAATGATGCTTTTGAACTCCTTTTTTTCAGTTCTGCGTTTTTTTTTATTTCTGGTCTTTTGTTAATTTAAGTCATTTATGTTCATTTCTGATAAACTCACCTCTCTCTTAGGATTTTGTTGAAGACTTGTGGGACCGCATACAGCTTCTTTCCCATAATGGATGGAAAGCTGTTAGTGGTATATATATTTTCCTTCAACCTCAGTTTTTATGAATGGTGATTTAACTCCTTCACCAGCTTCTTGGATATATTACAAATTCGACATCATTTATTGTACCTGCAAATAATATCAAGTATTTCTGATTTTTGTGAAGACTTCAAGAAATGCTGTACATGCATGGGGAAAAATGGCGGAAATTTGTCCTAGTTTTGAATCTACTTCCCTTTTTTGGGTTTTTTATTTTCTTGCTAAAAGAATCTCGCTCTCTCTACCTCCTTACGTTTCTATCTTTGTGCACAAGTGAATCATACTAATTATGGTATAGTGTATTGTAATACCTTTTGAGTGAATATACATCTTGACCTTGTATATCTTTTCTGAAGCCTGCACTGACATATATACTGTTAATACTTGTTGCTGATCGATTACACATCTCATGATGTGTATTACATCTTGGCCTCATATATCTTTCCTTGGTGGTGCATTCAATACCAACACTTATCAGGCTTCTATTTGGTTTTATTTCACTTAAATGTGTTGTTTTGTGTAGTGCCACGTCCTCATCTGCCATTTGAAGCACAATTAGTGGCAGGACAATCACACAATTTCTCACCAATCAACTGTCCGTTACAACTTATTTCATCCCCTTCAAGCCCTAAGAAGCCAAAAGGGCAGGAGAGGCATGAGGCTGGGTTGAAGTTCTCTCAGAGGTTGCGTCGTCTCAGCATCTTTCCTTCCAATAAAAATGAGGTAAATTACTTTTAACTTTTTATCCCTATGTTTTTTTTTGTCTTCCATGGTCATGCCACGGATACAAAACGTCCAAATCTTTACCTGTCTCTCCAGATGCATGCAATTCCCAATCCCAAATCCCATGCAAATCAACACTGTTGTCTCACTGCTGGAAATTTCCTGCACGGGAGACAATGAGGACCCAGATAATACGAGCTGAGAACTTGGGATCATCACATGTGGTTTCATGATCGAAACTCGAAAGTATGAGATGCATTTCCATTTGGTGTGGCAAAAATAGACAGAAAAGGGTGTGAAGGAAGTAGGTGGGTGTTTCAGTCTGAAAGGAAAATCTAGGAATTACATGGTCCTGTGGCAACTAGGATTACTTTTTCCATCTTTTGAGCCCTCAAGTATTCTAGTTTGGAAGGGATCAGGGCCAGTTGTGACCGTTTTTCATTGGCCAGACTACTTTATTTCACATTGTTTATGAATGTCACAATCCTATCTAACATGAATGTTCCATTGTGCCATTTTTTCACAAGAAAAAAGGTCTTATCCAATGGACGGACAGATTACTAGCTGGTATGTCTCAGTACTGGTCAGTTTTACCAGTGTCAAGAATTATTCTGTTTAAAACTAGTACAGCTCTAAACTGACTTACTGAACCCTATTAGTTGAATATTCGGATGTTATATTTTCCTTGAACAAATTGTACCCTACTGTTGTTATTATATATCATTCTTCCAGTTGTTATCTTTACGAATATACCTTTTATGCTTGTTCTGGTTTCTTTGTGGTTCTTTGGCAGATCATGAGGCCTATAGACCGCTTTGTAGTTGAAGAGTATCTACTGGACGTGCTTCTTTTCTTCAATGGCTGGTAGGCAAAATGTTGAATTCCTTATTTTTATTGCTTTATTGAAGAAGTGCTGTTACTTTTGAGACATCTTGGCAAACAGTTTTGGATAAATGTGAGTATTCTTCTTGTTAATATAATACCTGTGGGTTTAACTTGTGTTGTAGACGTTGTACGTGGAAATATCTTTTTTCCTCCTTCAGCTATCCTGCTAATATTTCATTGTTTCTGTTAACTAAAAGAAGTTTTGAAACTTAACTTGTTCTTGGAAAGATAGTCGCAAAGAATGTGCATTCTACCTAGCTGGTTTGCCAGTACCGTTTCGGTACGAGTACATCATGGCTGAGACAATATTTTCCCAGGTGGGTACTGCCATGTTCTTTTTTTGTGTCTTCTATTTTGTCACAATTTCACATTTCTTTCAACTATTGTAAGGATTAAATTCACATGATTTCGTATTCCACTCGCCTTTTTTATTTCTTTGCTTTTTTGGTACTATACCACAGTTTCACCAAACAGAATCAAGGAGTATGTAATGTACATATTTTTATGTGTAGTTCATTTCGACTAAATGTCCTTTTCTGCAGCTTTTGTTGTTACCTCATCCACCTTTTAAGCCGATGTACTATACACTAGTCATTCTTGACCTTTGCAAGGTAAATTTTTTTAACTGTTACATTTGGAAGGGACTTCTATTTACCCAAACAATAGAAGATTTTGTCATAAAAACTATTTATTCAGATTTGACCTTCTCTAGGTCCAAGGTTTATCATTTTCTTATTGTTTTTAGAGAGTTTCTGCACACAGCCTGGACTATTCATATTTTGGCAACTTATGGCCTTAATTTATTAAAATTTTGCTTTCTTCAGAACTTCCTGCTTTTGATCTTTTTACATAATGAAAATTAGGAAAGGCAAAAATATATGCCTAAGACAAATTTTAGCCATATTATTTGTGAACTTGTAAATATTCCGTCATGAAAATACGTCTGGTCTAATATGTAATTTATGGTAGCATATAACGACAGTCGAAAATCTTGTAATTTGGGATATGTCAAAGGAATGTAGCTTTTGATTGTTGGTTATATTTGGCTTAATTTCAGGCATTACCAGGTGCTTTCCCAGCTGTTGTAGTAGGAGCCGTGCGTGCTCTCTTTGACAAAATTACAAATATGGATATGGAGTGCCGCAGCCGCCTTATCCTTTGGTTTTCACACCATCTGTATGTTCTTGTAGTTATCAAGAAAAATATATAATAAAATGATAGTTTTATGAGGTTGTTTGAAACTGGCTAAAGATCAAAGCTTTATATTGGTGTAGTTCAAACTGTCAGTACATCTGGCCATGGCAAGACTGGGCGTATGTAAGAGACCTTCCCAGGTGGGCACCTCAACGGGTATTTGTTCAAGAGGTGTTAGAACGGGAGATCCGTTTGTCATATTGGGATAAAATCAAACAGGTTTTCAATTCCCTTTTTCTTGTCTCTTTTTTATTCAAACAAATTGGTTAAAGTTCTCGTGCTTCTAAATTAAAATATTTTCTCTGCAATTTCTGGAACCAATTGTAGATGCTGTTTTTGGCCAAAATTGTAGCAAGCTCAACTTAGTCAAAAGCCTTGAATAAATTCATTCTCAATTCTAGAAAATGCTAACAACAACAACAACAAAGCCTTTATTCCCAAATAAATTGGGGTAGACTAGAAATGAAACCCAATCTGAAATGAGTATAGAAAATGCTAAAATGTGAAAAAAATATCTTTATTGATTTAGTTCCAGCACCAACACATGTAACAATAAATCAGACTACCCCCAAAGTTAACTAATCTCTCTTGTTCAATGTGAACAGAGCATTGAGGATGCTACCGCACTGGAGGAATTGCTACCCCCGAAAGGTGGACCTGACTTCAAATATACTACTGACAAAAACCTAGAACTCACAGATGGCCACAGAATATCAAGGGAACTAAATGGCCTTGTCAGGAACCGAAAAACCTCACGAGAGATATCTTCATGGGTTGAAGAGTACATAATCAAAGAACATGGCCCCAAATTTGCATTAGAAGTGGTTGCACAGATTCTTTTGGATATTGGATCTAAGAGTTTCACACATTTGATAACAGTGCTGGAGCGGTATGGTCAGGTGATGATTCTTCTCTGTTATTCAATACTAGTTGGTGCTGGATTTCATTTAGTATTTTCTACAGTTGGGGGTATAGTATATTGAAGATCAAACATTATTTAGAATTTTAGATTGATATAGTGAGATGCCCTGATCTCAGTGCTAGTTATATTTAAGCAATTTTTCAGGCTTTCAAGCATTTTATGCCTATGAAAGGAAATTTTTCTGTAACATGAATGCCATTTGTACCCTGGGAAGTCTCAAAATATAACATATGCACGTGAATCGCAAAATTGTAATGTTTATGCTCGCAAAAATGATGTATAACTATGGAGAAGCTTAAAGGTTTATGCCCAGGAAAAAAAAGGTTCAGTGTGACCTATACTCTTCTGGTATACCATTCAAAAAGTTGCTTGCTGCAAGCCAGTCCTCATGTTTTCTTTCTAGTTAAATTAGGGGCATCAGTTGGGGTAGTTGCCTCTTTTCAAGATATTAGTGGATAATTTGGGTAGAGAAATATGGATAAATCCGTAGAGGGAAATAATACATGGTATTTTAGTATAGTTGCAAATATGAAGTGAACGAAAAGTTTAATAATTGGAAAATGTTGGTCTAATGTTTTTCATTGCATCCCTAGGTCATTGCTAAGGTGTGTTCCGATGAGGATTTTGAAGTTGAGCTGATGAACGAAGTGGGATCATACTGGAAGAATAGTACACAAATGACTGCTGTAGCCATTGATAGAATGATGGGGTACCGGCTTGTCTCGAACCGGGCCATTGTCAAGTGGGTCTTTTCTTCAGTCAATGTTGACTTGTTTCATGTCTCTGATCGGCCTTGGGAGGTACTGTGTTT
The DNA here is from genome assembly GCA_964058865.1 of Eleocharis quinqueflora. Taxonomy (NCBI): domain Eukaryota; kingdom Viridiplantae; phylum Streptophyta; class Magnoliopsida; order Poales; family Cyperaceae; genus Eleocharis; species Eleocharis quinqueflora. Next base: position 71,226 of record CAXKVX010001287.1, read on the forward strand.
TCATCATTTTTTATTTTTATTTTTATTATTGCTCAGTGACCCTTTTTAGTTAGTCTTAACTTGAGATAGTTGCTTTTGAGGTGACTTGATGGATTTGACCTCGCAGCCATATCAACTGTCATACGCCTTTTTTTTGGTGTGATCAGATACTCAGAAATGCAGTGAACAAGACATGCAACCGGTTAGCTGACCTAAGGAAGGAGATTGCAACCCTTGACAACACTGTTCATGCAGCTGAAGAGCTGTCTTTTAAAGCAGTGAAGGAATATGAGGAGGCCAAGTTAATTTGTGAGGCTACAGATGGTAAGGAACCGGGTCAACCACCTTTGAGGGTGAAACGGCTTGAATTATATGTCGAGAGGGCTAGAAAGGATGAAGCAATGGCACACGAGTCTCTGGAGGCTAAGAAGCTGGCTCTTTCTGGAGCTATGGATGAAAGCAAGGTATGTATTGCTTCCACTTTTTACTGTTGTCCGGTCCTAAAATGCTGGAAAATGGAATTTTTGTTTTAACAAATCCTGTTACTGGGAGCATGAAAATGGTTGTATAATTGGAGTGAAAGTTTTTAGATGAAAATAAATTATCTTTCAAATGTTTCTTTTTTGGTTGAAATTGGTCAAACTTTAAAATTTCCAATTAGTTTCTACTTTCTTCTATTGGCTCTAGTACCCTTGTGCACTTGTTGCTGAACTAAACTGATCATCTTGATTGCACATTCCTACAACTATTTTCGCATTTTTCAGGCTTTGTTCACACTGCTTTTTAAGAACTTTGTGGATGTACTGAATGAAAGGCTGCCAGCTGTCTCTCCTGACGGTGAGCTGCCAAACCTGCGTGGGAATACAAATGAGAATCGTGTTGCAGTTGACCTTGAGGCGCCAGCTTCTATGGATGTTGACCAGGAAAATGAATATGGCGGGGCCAATGACAGGTTAATTTTTTTTTAAAACATTTTTATTTTAATTGGTTGGAAATTGATAATTATTGTGGCCTTGTGACCTTTCTAATAGAACTCCGGCCTATTATAAGGAACAAAACTCTTGCAAATGTGTTTTTTTTGGGGGGCGGGGGGGGGGGGGGGGGGGGGAATCACTTAACAATTGTTTATTTTTGACATTCTTAAGAGTAAAGTCTTAATCAATAAACCCAATATAGGCATAACCCTATATTTTCCACATAGCATGTCTAAAAGTTATGATGGGATTTAGTTTATGTTTTACCATATATCAAGTTGCTTTTGTTAATCCGGAATTAACGATCTTTGGTATGTGTCATCCAAAAATATTTGTATGCTATAAGATTTGATTGTTAGGCTAACTATATGTCCAATAGCATGTCTATGAAGTCACTTTCTTCCATATTTGTATTTTCTTGCAAGTTCACTGTCAAGATTGTCAAAATTACTTCAAGCGATCCCTCCTCTGTTTTTTTCTCTTGGGGGAGGTTGATCTGCAAACTTTCTTTTGAATTTTACTCAATCTTCTTTTCCAAAATATATTGCACGAACAGCGAAACAAACGGTGAGGGGAAAAAGCAAGGCTACAACATAGGAGAACTGGAACAATGGTGCCTTGTCACACTAGGATATCTAAAGGCCTTCTCACGCCAATATGCAACTGAGGTATACATTTGTTAATTGCTCAAAGAGTACTGACCCATAATTACTTCCACATTGGAACTTCAGTTTCTGTTTCTGTTACATTATGGCATTCTAAATAAATGAATTTCTATTCTTATAGGTATTTCTTACTTTTTTTGTGCATCTTGCAATTAATTAGACCTCCATTCTCTTTCAGATATGGCCACACATTGAAGATCTTGATTCGGATATTTTTACTGAAGATGTCCATCCACTTACTAAGAAAGCTGCCTTCTCAGGTTTATCTAGACCTAATAACTAATGGTGAGAAGTCATAGGTACTGCTGCTAGTTTTGGACTTTCTGTTGTAGTATTGTCAAGTGTAGAGGAATTTTGTGGTGGACGTGCAAATTATTTAGTCATCGGTAATTGAAGTTGTGTTTAGTAGAAGGTTTTCTTATATTTAATCATGTTTCAATATGTCAACTGATTTAGAAAATAATGTTTTGTACAATTTCATGGCTGAGTCAGAGAAACAGAACTTTCCTGCTCCAAGACCTTTATTTTATTTCTTTTATTTATTTATGTTTCCAATTTCTCATTAGTGCCCGCATCATTCTTGTTTGTCAGCATATCATGAGCCTCGTTAATTTTACTTTTCTTTTGGGCAAATATTTCAATGTTTTGCTTGATGTTAAACACAATGCAGTTCCTTTGTGCCTTTTTTTTCAAATTAAAAATATTTTTCTAGACGGTACAGTACAATGGCTAAATGCAGTGTGGATATCTTTTTCAAATTCTTAAATAGCACTTGTGGCTTCCTTTTTGCGTGCTATGAATTTTGATGACTATCAAAGTGAAACATAGTGTGCCACCTTTGGTTTTCAACACCAAACATATAGGTATCCACACTGAAATTAAAGAACGGTTCAATTCAACCTCCAGTCCAACCTCAGAATTCACATTTCACGAGAAATATTTCGTATATGGAATAGCAATCTAATGATTTACATAATTTTGAAATTTGTGCGTGCGAATTTTGAAATTATATGAAACATTGAATTGGTATTTAGTAATAGGAGTATATTTTGTAGTATATGGATTCCTCATCCAGCGGCATGACTGGCACAAGCTTTTGTGATATAGTCAAACTTATATATAATGTATATTCGTACATAAATTTTGTGAAATCAACAAAATGTGTACAATCAAGCGGCATCCGGCATGTATAGTTTCACATAAAAATATGCAGGTATGCATGTTACAAATCGCATTTAAAACATTGAAACGAAAGTTAAGAATTTTATATTCGCCGCATGCCCCTATTTCTATGCAGCCGTTTCTAGTGAAAAGGGAAATGTGATTGTTGTAATTGAAACCTACGAATGACCGATATGACTTCCTTTGACTTCCAAAAGAAAAGTTTCTTAAGCTCTGCACCTTAAAAGTAATTTATTGTTTGCTTCTAGCGTTGATCAAACGTACGAAATGATCATGCAAATATCTTCTTGCGTCTTACGTTGTATTTTAAGAGCATAAGGGTGTTCTCTTGCGTCTTACGCCGTATTTAATAAATTTTCTTGTGTTTATGTTTGTGTTTAGTTAAGCGTAAGAAATGTTAAAAATGTTTAATATTTTTGAACGTTTAACGTGCTACTAACGGTACACAACAAAACAAAAAAAAATAGAGAAAAATTCTAAAAATTACAAAAAAATTATTTGACAAATCAAATATATATTACATGTTCAATTCATTACAACTTCAACTTACAACAATTTGTAACTAACATGAAGCCCGAAAATTTTAATAATAAACAAAATAAAATAGAAAAAGATTAAAATAGAATTTTTTTTTTACCAAAGTGGAAAAACCGGAAACTTAGAATCCGGTCCAAACCGGGATCTAAGAATCCGGTCCTAGACCGGAAACTAAGAATCCGATTTTGAACCGAAAACTAAGAATCCGATTACACACATTAAATGGTACCGCTGCCCTCTTCTCTCTTTCCTCTCTTCCCCATTTTTCTTCTTCCTTTCTCCTCTTCTTCTCAAGAAATTAAGGATTTTGTGAAGAAATTAAGGATTTTGCAAGATTTTGCTATACTAACGCGAAGATTTTGCAAGATTTCTCCTCTTCTCCAACAGCCAACAAATTGGTACGTTTTTTACTAATTTTTTTATTAATTACTTAATTAACATAATTTTTGTAAATATTTTAGTAGGTGTAAAGAAATAAGTTAGTTCTTCATTAATATAGTTTTTTGTTATTTAGTTAATGTTTTGTAAAATAGTTTATTATGTTTTTTTATTAAATAAATTAATCCTTTCAAAAAATGCAAAGAAATTATTATAAAATAGATAACTTAATTTGCATGCATTGATAAAATTAAAGAAATTTGTGTATTGTTAATTTTTAAAGAAATTAAAGAAATTTGCTTGTGCATGCAAAAGAAATTATTATAAAATAGATAACTTAATTTGCATGCATACATAAATTGTTAATATTAAATTTGCATGCAGTGTTATTACCATGGTTAGGCCTCGAAGAAGTACTTCTTGTTGTAGTACCTCAGAGGTTCCTTCTGATGAGGTCTCGGCTGATCAACGACCTTATACGAACTTGCTGCAAATGCCTCCCGTTCAGCAGAAGGTTTCAACGCTTAAAAAAAGATATTTTTTTTACAAACTAAAGATTACTTTCAAAATATAAAATACTTGTTAACAATGATGTAGTAACGTATAAACTTATGAAATATTACATGAAAAGGAAGATCTGAAATGTATATCTCATTTGGTTAAGATACCATTTGATGAGAGATGCAGTCCTGCATTAAAGAGACTGGGATTGTATCACATTTCGAAGGTCGGCCACGTGAGACGAGATAAGGCGTTGATCACGACTCTTGTAGAACGGTGGAGGCCGGAGACCAACACATTTCACATGCCTGAGGGTGAGATGACTGTTACGTTGCAGGATGTGAACTGTATTTGGGGATTACTCATAGATGGTATGCCAGTTACCGGTGTTTGTGACACAGATTGGACTGAGACGGTACGAGAGTGTCTAGGGAGGGACCCGAGAGATGATGCATGGAAGAGTAGGGTCCAAACCAAAAGGGATCAGCAAATGCGAGTTGCTTCGGGATATAATATAAGATTAAAGTGGTTGCGAACTGTATGCGGTAAGATGTCGGATAATCCCACTTCTGAGCAGGTAGATCACTATACTCGAGCTTATGTTATGGACTTGTTCACTTCAGTTATGTTTTCTAACTCGAGTGATGATTGTGTACCGGCCATGTATCTACAGTTTTTACGAGATTTGGATAGTCTGGTTAGTTATAACTGGGGCGATGCCGTTTTGGCATACTTGTATCGTGCACCATCGAATGCATGTAGAGTGAATACTCGTACTATTGCTGTTCCACTAGATTTATTGCAGATTTGGTCTTGGGATCGATTTCGTGCTAGTCGACCTTCGAAGGACCGAGTTACCAAGTTTGTTGGATGGGGTATTCCTGATCGGGACTCGTGTGTGCCTTATGGTAGGATGTGGACGGGATCGAAATTGTGGGTGAGAATCCTCATAATAGAGGCGTGGGACACCCTCGTGACGATTTAGATAAGTTCCGCGATACTGGGGTTGATGTTGTTTGGGAGCCTTATACCACTGAGATTTTGTCCCTTTTACCATCGATTGTGGATCGCGATCGTGACCTCTGGATGGTTAGGGTACCTATGATTCACTTTTGGATAGTGTCATTTCACTATCCCGATCGAGTTATGAGGCAGTTTGGATATCGCCAGCCTGTTCCTCCGATGGCCCCGTTATCTTGGATAGAGACTTTGCAGTTAGAGAGTGTTGAGCCCAGTGCTATGCCGGGGGATTATCACTGGGGTATTCATTGGCAGAATTATTACAATATTTGGAACCAGTGGCGTGCATGTCGTGTTCCCGTAGATGGCCCGCATGATGAGCGTTGGTATACTAGAGAGTATATGCAGTGGTACGAGGACAATGGTATGAGGACGATAAAGCTGGAGATCTACTTTGGTAGTGACGTGACACATCCACGCCCTCCTCCTGAGTCGGCTCGCACGCAGACATATGTCTAGTGATGTGTATACTCGAGTGGTCAATTATCTTTTCTAATTTTTTAGCAACACTTAATATTTGTTATCATTCTCTGATAGTGAAGATTCATTATTGTTATTTTGCAGGGCATGCGAGCATTTAAAGATGCTGTGGTTGCAGTCCGAAATGTCTTCACCCGAGGTTTGAAGAAATTCTGCAAAAAAATGTTGATATCGTGTCGAGGGCACATGGATGATGTCGGCCAAGGACCTCGATTTCAGAAGTTATTGAGAGAAGCCAATTTACCCGAGGTTGTCGAGGACATCCCGACGAATGATGAGCCCGAGCTGCCCGAGGAGTTTCCTATTCAGGCTACAGTGCGAGGTGGAGCGATTATTATCGGGGAGACATCAGCTATGAGGAGTTCATTGCCAATCAGACTGCCCCGATAATTATATACTTTAATAAGTATTGTGAAATATTGATTCCGGACATATTAACATATGTATTTCGAAGCAGATATATGAGACGCAGGAAACAATTGGACCGTACCAAGGATATACGAACCCCTCATTCGAGACAGGCCAGTCTTCGCAGGTTCGTGATTATATATATTAAATCTTTGACTATGATTCACTAGTTTTTTTTTGTTTCTGATTCATATTTTTTATTCTAAGCAGGCAGTCGCGGGCCACGACTTTGTCAAAAATTTATTTGACTACACTCTTTAATTATGTACCAAATACGACATGAGGCAACCTCAAGAGCGCGATTTTCAAGTAAGAAAATTATGTACCAAATACGACACGAGGCAACCTCAAGAGCGCGATTTTCAAGTAATAATTTTATTTCTGTGTGAGGTTCAGGATTTCACTTTTTTGTAATTCTAGAATTTTAAAATATCATAAGGTAAAGTGGAAAACAGAAAGCAGAGTCATGGGATGGACTTTAATTAGGTCAAATGTGGTGTGAAAAGCGATAGTTTAATATTTTCGAATGATTTTCCAAAAGAATTGGTAGAAATATGCACAACTTGTCATTAATTTCTATAAAATTTTGCATGTCATACAAGTTAGACTTTCATTTTTACTTTTATTTTATGTTTCTTTCTTAAAAGAAAATCGTGTATGTGACGTGAATAAGACTACCGAGAAATATTTCAATCAAATTTAGAAATTAAATCATCTTGTCTAAGCCAAGATTGCAACCAATTGGCTTTTATTTTCATTAAGTCACAAGTTTAAACATTTTACTGCTTTGAATAAAAGCTCAAATGAGTTCGTTAATTTTCCAAGAACCAACCTGATTCTCGTAAATTCAGATTTGCTTGAGGACAAGCAAAGACTAAGTTTGGGGGAGTTTGATAAATGCAATTTACATATAAATATTTAAGTGGTTTTTTAACTAGCCAAAACTCGTATCTTTTAATTAATATTTATCTAGTTTTGTTGAGAGTTTGTTTTACTTCCGTTAAATTGTCCAAAATGCAGAAAGAAAAAGAACGAAATGAACGAGGCACAAGACAAAGCTACAAAGTGTAATCTAGCCTAAATTCAAGCTCACATGGTACTGCTGCGGGTTGCAACGAGTTGTTGTGGGTCGCAAACTAACCTGTTTCATCACTTGGAGACGTAGCAAGGCGCAACACGATGATTTCGTGCCACAGACGGCGCATTTGCGGGGCACAAGCGAGTCTTGCGGGGCGCAACAGGTGGCATATAGCGAAACCAAGTGGCCAACCCGCCTTTGTGGGGCGCAAGGCCGCCAGGGCCTGTGGCGGGTCATAGTTGACCCATTGTGGGGCGCAACAAGGATTTTGGAGTGATTTTCCCTTGTACTTAAGGTGTTTTTCGAGCCTTTTTGTGTCTCTTGGACATAATTTGGTTTTGAATTTAAATTTGATTTAAATAATCCCTAGATCTGATGAGAGGGGGCTCATGCTTCATATTCCAATTAAACTAATGATTTTCCGAGCTTTTACTTCAACATGTTTAACTTGTTCTTCAATATTTTTGGTTCTCCTAATTATATTTCTTTAATTTTGCATGCAAGTCACTGTAAATTCTCAAAACACAAAAGAATTATATCATTTTAATTTGTTTAGCAAATCGACAAATATAAAGAAATTTTGATACAACAATCTTCTTCTTTTGTCGATTTGTAAAATCATAATACATGTGCATGTTTTGACATGCTATAGCACATGTGATATTTCTCCCCCTCTTTGTAAATCGAGCAAAAGGTAAAATTTAGCAATTTTGCATAATTTCCTCAATATATATGCACAAATAATCATATGTCATAATAAAGCAACAAAACAGTGTGCAAGTAAAAGGGTAACAATCTCGAGCATTTATTTAGTATCATGGTGCACAAACTTGACTCAATTTCAAAATATAGCTTGATACTATGACAATTGAATTGGCATTACATAAAATATTATGCTAAGATCCCCTAAATATATGACGTCAATTTGAGGCTTAAATAAGTTCAATATTGTTGAAATTTATAGGGCACAATCAATTAATTTATTTTTATTTTAGCTCATGCATCATAATAGACAATGTGATGACTCAATATAGAAATGATAACAATCAAATTTATAATGCAAAAAATTTAGGCCACCTTTTTTCGCCACCCTCTCAGACATCGGGATGAGGAGCATGAAAGAAAGTGAACAGGTTACCTTGAACTTGCGTAAACTTAAGTTTTGGGACGCAGACCTTCAAGGCTTTTGTTTTAATCATATGAGGTTTTTGGGTTCGATAATTCTGATCAAGCGCAAGCCCGTGCCATTATTTATCCGAGGTATTATTTCAGACCTGTACACCTATGATTGATAAATAATGCTGGATTGAATCAGGCGATCTATTACTAACTGATCGAATTTGAATGACTTTTATTGAAAAGTGATCAGACTTTTGGGCTCGTTTCAAGTGGGGGTTCGGAATTCAACTTTTTGTCTCTTTAGATTCGGGACGTAGATTTCAGTATATTTGGGTCTTGGTTTGATTTTAATTCGAATTTGATTCAGACTTGAACTTGTTCAAAGCTTAGTTTGTCCTTTCACTTGGTTTGAGACTTGACCTGATTTGGAGTTTGTTTTGATTCTTGGTTTGGTTTACGTTCAATTTCGAAGTTTGTTTTTTAGACTAATACATAATTTGAATTTTGATAATTAGTTTTGCATTTGGACTAAAGGGTTCAAATATTGGACTTTTTTATTTGAGTTTTGTCCAGACTTCAGTCTTTGTTGAGTTTTGGGCCTGAATTGGGACTTAAGCTATGTTTCCAAATCTTGTGTTTGGTGTAGAATTGACTCATTTGATTTAGTTTTAGGAATTGGCTCATGCTTGGGCTTAGAGTGGAAAATTTTCATAGAGGACCAAAGACCCAAAAAGTTCAACAGATAGGGCCAATGACACTCTAAAAATTGCACAGAAGGCCAAGGGGCAAGGGCGCAACTATTCATGGCATTCCACAGCTATTTTTTCAGATGTGGGCCATAAGTTCTACTGACAAATTTTTTTGTTAAGTTATTAGTATTAATACACATTTTAATAATTATTAATAAATAGTATTAATATAATTTTTTTGGTATTTATTAATATATCATTAATATATTTATATTTATAATATATTTGTTATTAAACAAATTAATAATAAATTTAATATAAAACAAATTATTAATATATGTATTTTTATAATATATTACTATAAAATATAAACATATAATATTACTATAAATATATTACTTTAAATAATAATCATTTTTAATAATAAATATATTACTATAAATAGAGCATGGCTAAAATAATATGCATAGTACACCACATAACGTACTATGTGTCCATTTGTATTTAATTTGGTCATTAAATTGATATTTAAGTTGCTCAATAAATTCTTCATATCAAAATCTTGTAGGAAATAAAATTTCGTGATTTTTAGAGCTTTCTTGCTATTTTTTAAATATTTTTTAAAAACAGCCCAGAAATGACACTTTTGTAGTATTAAATCTGGGCTGTTTTTAAAAAATATTTAAAAAATAGTTAGAAAGCTCTAAAAATCACGAAATTTGATTTCCTACAATATTTTCATATGAAGAATTTATTGAGAAACTTAAATCTTAATTTAATGACATATATCTATATGCATAGTACAAAATGGGGTGTACTATGCATATTATTTTAGCCATGCTCCTATAAATATTAAACATATACTTTAAATATTATTTCAAAATTAATAATATATTTATAGTATTAAAGTAGTTTTTATTATAGAAATTCATAAGTTTAGAATCTACTAATATTAAACATCTCCTCAACTTTTTGAGAAGTACAAATGGTCTAGTGGCAGGAGTGTTTGGTTAGAGGCGCTGGGTTTGAGTGAGGGCATGGGTTCGAATCTCCAGCTGACCATTTTTAGAAATAATTTAGGGGCGCAACTATTACTTGCGCCCTAAGGTTCACTGAGAAGCAACTGCATCCAGAGAGCAACCTGTTTGCTCGGCAAATTAAGCAGACTTACAAACAAGATTGCTACATGTGCCTTTCCATTTGCCATTTATACCAACATGAAATAACACAACAAGTTTTGTCACAGTACATTCTCAAACAACATGAAGATATAACAACATAAATTAAAGTAACATATGTATCATAAACAACATGAAATAACATCAAACTAATTAAAGTTCAGAAAATTATCAAAAACAACATGTTTTGCACTAGTCTCAAAAAGAAACATACATATTCAAGTTCTAAAATATAACACATACAAACTAATTAAAGTTCCATAATATATGACATTTCATCCTACAAGAAAGTGCACAAAAGATAACACATACAAATATTTGTTCATACATTGGCTAAAAAACAACACATGCAATTTCTAAAATAACAAGCTACATCTTCCTTGTGCTAATTACCTGCATTAACAAAATCTCAAACATTACAAAATTGAAACTAATGTTGTTTTGTTAAAAAATAATAATAGTATTACCTTCGTCGTTTGGGGGTGCAGTGCACGTGCACCTGTTGTGTACCGGTTGTTTGCATCGCCCATAAGTATACGATTGTCGATGTGTATTTTCTTCATCCATTTCATTTCTAATCCTTATATGTTGACGTCTCTCATTCTTAACAACATACCTTGTCGAGTCTGTCACTAGCTTTGTTCGGGGAATTTCATGCCATGTGTTAGAATTGCCAAATGGCTCAAATTCGGGCGTCTATGCTGCCATCAACTCATTAACACGATAAAAATGAGCTAAATACACGTTGCTACTTATGCCCCTTGAGCACAACATGCTAAGATATGAGAACAAGTGATACCTGTTAGTTGCGGTTTTTGACAAGTGCATGTACCTCCGGGCACTTCTAACTGCACTGTATGTATTCTGTTTCCTTTAATCTTGTTCCCAACGAATCTTTGACCCGTTTGAACCTCATATTTTCGCTCGTTTCGGTACGTTCTAACCGTATGTGTATTTCTCCTTAATCTTTGCTCCTCCAGTAAGGCTTGGATTTTGGGGGAGAAGAGGAATCCTTGTTCAACCGCTTTTTCTGCTTTTGCCCGTCTTTAGCAAAGTATTTTACGGACTTGTAAAATGTTATTTCAACAAGAGAAGCAACAGGTAACTCACGTGCTTCTTTGAAAATATTATTAAGGGATTCTGGTCCATTTGTTGTCATCATCCCCAATCTACGGCCTCCTTCATCGAATGAAAGAGCCCATAAGTCACATCGCGGTGCATTATTCCTTTCAACATCGTTCGAATCCCTACCGATATCTGATAGGAGTTTTACTAACCCTAGTTGCTAAATAGAGGTTGCAAGTATACAACCGTCTATTGTAGTACTTCGGGATCGAATCCACAGGGACAAGTCGGATTTAGTTATCAAATTCTAATAATTTTAATCTAAGTAAGAAATTAAAGGTTGAGTTTTGTTGTTATGCAATTTTGAGATTAAGTAAATCAATTAACAATTTTAATAGTTAGGATGAGAGACTTAGGTTTCTAGGGTTTCTATCCACTTGTTTATATCTACTTGATCAATTAAATGTTTGTTTTTGTGTTATGAAGGCGCAATTAACAAGTTTGGTACTAATAGATATTTCTATGTTAATACCATATCTAAACTAGAACAACTTCACCTTTCGATATTTGATCATCCTAGTCTAAACTCATTAAGTCCTAATTACCTTAATCTACTTAAACAATTGCAATTCACCTCTCGATACTTGGTACAATTATTCAATTCAATTAAGTTGGCCTATAGATGACAATCGTCACGTTTCGGTACTTAGATTACCATCTACCTTGTTACTTGTGGTCGGGATCTAACAATTCAATTTCTCAATTACAACTATTAAATCCTAAGTATGCAATTTGATCAAGATCACAATAAGCAATAAAAACAAGCACAAGCCATAATAACAAAAACTATCATCATATCATTATACCAAGTAAGATACAAGCCAAGTTTCAAGTCTCCCTAAAAATATAATGGAGAATTAGCCCTTGATGGCCATGAAAATACAACCAAGTAAGTAAAAGAAAACAAGAGAAGGAGTGGAAGAATAAACCAAAGTGATGATGAAGTCTCTAATGGCCTTCCCTTCTTCTTCTTCTTCTTCTTCTTCTTCTTCTTCTTCTTCTTCTTCTTCTTCTTCTTCTTCTTCTTCTTCTTCTCTTTCTTCCCCAAAATCTCTCTTTCTCTCAAAAGTGTAATGGAAACTATCTCTTCAAAGCATGTCCTAAACAAATTTGAACCCCCTATTTATGCATGAATACACGAATCCCAAAATAACCTCTAATAAACTTCACAAAATAAAACTGAACTGCTCTGCCGACTTTGGTTACGACCGTAATGGACGCTCATTACGGTCGTAATTAGTGCTAAAAATGGCAGAGCATGCCAAGAATATGGTTTCGGAATCTATTCTAGGAATTGGCGGTTTTGGTTACAGCCGTAACGAAGGGTCATTACGGTCGTAATGAGCTCTTCTGCATCAAAATGTGGCCAAGGCATAGAATATGAACTCTCGGGAAAACACCACTACGGCCGTAATGAGTGTTGATTACGGCCGTAATGGATGCACTTAGCTCCTGGGATGACTAAGTATTGGAATTATGGGTCTCGGGTTAGTTCCATTACGGCCGTAATGGATGTTGGCTACGGCCGTAATGAGGTGATTTGAAGAGGTTTTGGCTAAGTTTTGAAATGTGGGTTCTCGGGATGTGGTGACTATGGCCGTAATAAAGGTCATTACGGCCGTAATGACTGTGCATGCTCTCTGGATCTATTCTGGGACTTCATTATGGCCGTAATGGATATGGTTACGACCGTAACGAATCCTGTAACTGTCTGATCTCGCTCCCAAGTGCTCCAGGTGTCCAGAAATAGCTCCTTGTGCTTTCATTACCTATTTTCTGCATTGTATACCAATTCTAAGGAAGTAACTTGAACTTGAGACTAAACTTGGGTATTTTGACCTAAACCTATCGGACTTTGGCAAAAATTTCACAAAATACCCTATGATTTTGGTATATAATTTCGTCTTATCAATATCCTCAAGCCATGTTGCAGCATCGGAGAATTTTTCGTGAATACGACCAAGCCTCATGAGAAACTTCCTCTTTTGATTTTGTTTCATTGCTTGCCACAAAATCTATGTTAATTTTTTGTTTGTAAATTTTTTTGAGAAATTTTGACATATGTGCCTTGAACAATATCAATGAAAGGCATGTCCATATCGGGTACTCCATCCCAGGTCTGTCTCACTAAAAATCTACTAGATACTCTTGGATTTGAGAGTACCGTCACAACTCGTGATCCAACCACTTCCCTACGAACAAATTTGTTGTTCTCGGAATCAACCAACGCGAATGCAAGGGGCACCAACTGATCTTCTACATCGAAGCCACATGCAACTAACATCTTCCCCTTATACCTCTCAGATAAATGCGTACAATCAATTCCTATCACAGGTTTACAGTGTCTGAAGGCCTGTATTGCCGGACCATATGCCCAACACACTGCTTGAAATAATCTTTTATTTGGGTCAATTGTGGGTGCGGTAAACCACTCAATCATTGTACCCGAATTTGTTAGCATGGAGTAAGGGCACGATTAAATCATAAGCTTGCCTCCATCCTCCGAACAATTGCGCGATTGCGATCTCCTTTGCACGCCAACACTTAAGGTAAGGTGTCTTGAAATTATATATCTGCTAAATGGCAATCTTGATGTCTTTTATAGTAAACCGAACATTTCTTTTTACACTTTCTCGGATTATGGAAGCCATGAATGGAGACGTCAAGTGCGGATGCTCCAATCTATCCCCCAACATAACACATTCATGAGGACCTTGCCTTGTATTAATAATGAAAGCATCATCACTTAGCCTTCTCAATGCATACAACCTCCAATTGCAATTTTGGTCGGTGCACTCGATTGTATACACGCTTTTATTGGACTTTCTCTTTTTAAACGTGCGGTTCGATTTGATGTGAAAATCATGCACAACCCATTTGAGATGATCCTTCGACCGAAAACATTGTCCTTGTGCCAAACCATCTTTTGTGACATACGCTTGGTCGTCAAAGTAATTGCCATCACCAATTATATCGACGATTGTATTAATATTATTCCATGAAGTGATTAGATGAGAATCTGTTCGGTCTCGTAATGACCATATTGTCATGGTCAGGGAAGTTTTTTCTTCAGAATTATAATTAGGATCTTCGAAAGGTGTGAAATCCATATTCATGAAACCATTATTACCACGCGTATTTCCAATTGGACTTGCATATTGGCTTTACTAAAATCTCAACCCGTTCCGCCGGGTTAATATCATCCAATCCAACATTAAATTCAAAATCCTCTTCTTATTTTGGAACCGATTGATTTGTATTTGAGATTGAATTGAGTTAATAATAATTTGTATGAAGATATGCATCTGGCATTCTACTGGCTATTGGCTCAACATATTCATTTGGGGTTTCATAAGCTCGACTACCACTCGCATAACCATGGTTTAGGATTTAATGAGCTCGACTACCACTCGCACAACCTTGATTTGTTGTATGTCGAAGAACTTTTGTCTCGACGTACAATTCAATCATTGCAAAAGTACCCGAGTGGACCGAATGGTTCACCATAAGTCTCCAAGTGTCGTTACTCAAAAGTTGTAACTCGGTATAGAACATTACCTGAGGAGTTAGCTGCAATCCGGCATTGAACCTCCCTGATATCTCTAAAGCATGTGTTGAATTTGAAATCCCTATCCATCGGTACAGCTCCGTCTCCAATTTACCGAGTGCTATGTCGTCATGCACCGCATAACTATCGGTAGTTTTTTTCGAGTAATGGACACCATGTGGACCATTCTGGATGGATCCTTCGGTGTAGAAACTAACAATAAACATTGGGTGTGTGAGATTTTGGGAAGAAAAGTGTGAAAATGTGGTTTAGGGTTTGTGGAGAGGAAGGGGCTGTTGGGGAAGAAGGGATAAAAATGAGGAAATGTTTGGAGAGAGAAGAAAAAGAAGGGTGTTGTTGCATATATTTTGTTCATTTAGGGGAGCAATTATTACTTGCGCTTCTAGTTTACCCAAATTTGCAAGCTCTCTGGTTGCAAAATCACGAAATGTACATATTAGAGGCGCAACTAATACTTGCGCCCATAAATTTTAGGGGATAGGTGGCCCCTCATCTGCAAAATCTCGTGCAAACTGCAAACTCATCAGCATAAAGTAATGAATTGCTTAATTTCTAAAATTTGTATAATTATTATTTAGCAATTAATTTTAATTGTTGTACTGGAGATGTTTAAGTTTTGGGCCATCTTCTTTCCTAGCTTCTCTTCTTCTTTGTTTGGGCTTTTCAAATTTTGATTATATCTGGTGAGACTTGGACTCAGCCATTACAAATTGTAAAATATATATATAGTGATATAAATACGGAAGGAAAAAGAAAAAAATAAGAAATTATAGAAAAACATATAGTTTAAGATATAAGGAGAGGTTCATCAGAAAACATATAGAAAAACCTGACTAAGTGTCACGTTTGCCCCTGTATGCAGTGTCAATATGTAATGATAAATTTCTGGTATTTTTTTAAACACACATTCAAACCTGACACTTAGTCATACCAGAAATTAAAATACAAGGAAAAAGAAAAAAAATGAAGAAATTATAGACTTGGATGCACTCCTGCATGCTACTTGTGCCCTTTTTTTAGACACTCATTCACATGTTAGCACAAAGCTCCAGTTCACTACTATTTATTCAAGTGTATAGTTTAAGATATAAGGTGAGGTTTACCGAGGTCTAGTTCAACTTCACTGCACTTGGTTACCTCACCTATGTCCTAAGACCTTATGTTGCCTAGAGTAAGAAAAGAAAGTATATGTGTGTAGAGTTGTGAAAAAATTCGCACGGGTTGACTCGTTCATGGCCCGATCCATGGTTTATCCGTGATCGACCCGATCTGAGATTCCAACCAGTCTAGACTCGTAGAAACAAAATCTGCGGATCTACGACGAGATGGAAAGTCCCATTTTTCCAAAAATCCATTCCAACTCATGACCCGACCCGAACCGTCCCGTGGCAAACCTATCGGGAATCCGCCTGACTTGTGCCAAACCCGTCTGAACCCGTGTCAAACTCGCCAAACCCGCGAAATACCCGTGGAATAACCCACTTTGTGTCATTTAACCAGGAATAAAACACCTTTGTGTCTATTCCAACTCACTTTGTGTGATTTTCAACTCAAAAAAATTCACAAAAAATCAAAAAAATTCAAAAAAGTTCAAAAAAAATGCCAAAAAAAAATTAATTTTCAACCCCTCTATAAATCCCCCTACCATTTCACTTCCTTCACACCTCAACTATCATCTATTTCTCTCTCTATTCTCAATTCTCAATTCTCCATCTCTGTTTTAATCAAAATTACTAACTAATTTATAAGTTCTAATACATTTAGATTTAATTAATTAATTTTAGACATTTAGTATTATTAATTTACATTTATTCGGGACGATGTAAATGAGAACCCATATTTCGTCATCCTTCCGTGCAAATTCGACTATAATCAAATTTATATTTAAGTGCATTTTTATGGTTCATTTTTTTATTTTGCAATTTTCTATTACATTTATGAAGTTCCGTCTATATTTTATTTTTTTGTATATTACCAATGATTATTACCAGAGCTTTTTTCTATAACATGGATGGAAATTCCGTCTACATTTTTACTTTTTTTAATATTGACACTGGTTATTACCAGAGCTTTTTTATTTTTTCTATTACATGGCTGAAAATTCTGTCAACATTTTTTCTTTTTTGTATATTGGCACTGATTATTACCAGAGCTTTTTTTCTTTTTTCTATTACATGTCTGGAAATTCCGCATACGTTATTTTTTTTAGCTTTTTTTCAATTACATTATGATATGTGTTTTTCTGTTATTATTTCAGATATGACATCTCCACATAACCCGACACTTAATTTTGTTGAAGACCTCGTACACATGATTAGTGTTGAAATTTTTTGCGATTACCCCCAAGCACAATATGCAAACACAAACCCCCAACACACATCCACAATATTATTATCAACAGTCCACAAGCACGAACCCACCAAAAGTACCGTACCCACATCAACGACATGCAAACCTTCAATTATATCCTCAAAATCCTTACTTATCACAAGATATGAATGTTCCACTGACTCAAACCCCTTCGTTCACACCAATCACTCAAACCGAAGAACCTCTCATCACAGTAAGACACGTGGCCTCATCTGCAGACGAAACTGTCCACCCATCGTCGCACTCGCAACCATCATCAGATATTTAAGAAGTACAAGCAGACCCGCCGCAGAAAAAGAAGAGGAAAACGATCGCGCCCAAATACGATGCAAAATGGTGGCGTTACTATGAAACAACAAAGAATGCTAGCGGAATTGTTGAGACTTTGAGGTGCAAGATAAAAGGTTATACAGATTTTTACACTTACAAAATATCTAGTGGATTAAATTCATTTAAAAAACATTCTGACAAACATGCTAAAAAAGGTGAGGAACCACAACACCAAAATGACTAACGATTAGTCCAAAGTACTATTAACCCATACAGTACAAGAAACTTGGTCAAATATGATGAAAAAAGAATGTTAAGTGAATTTGCTAGATATATTGCCCATAAAAAATAGTAACTCATACTAATTGGTTGTTTTTTATGGGAAATATAATTAGAAAATTCACTTAACATTATATTTTCATCATATTTGACAAATGTCCTCGTACCGTCTGCATTAATAATACTTTGAACTAACCGTTGGTCATGTTGGTCTTTTAGTTCATCACATTTTCCAGCATGTTTATCAGAATATTTTTTAAATTAACTTAATCCACTAGATTTCTTTTAAATGTAAAAATCTGTACAACATTTTACATTGCAACTCAAAGTCTCAACAGTTTCGCTAGCATCTTTCGTAGTTTCATAATAACGCCACCATTTTGCATCGTATTTGAACGCGACCGTTTTCCTCTTCTTCTGCTGCAGCGAGTCCGTTTGTGCTTCTTAAATATCTAATTATGACTATTAGTGCGACAATGAAAGGACAATTTTGCCGACAAACGAGGTAACTTGTCTTGCTGTGATGGAAGATTCTTCAATTTGAGTCATTTTATGAATGAAGTGGTTTGAATCGGTGAAACATTCATATCTTGTGACAAGTAAAAATGTTGAGGATATAATGAAAAGTTTGAATGTCGTGAAAGTGAGTACGATACTTGTGGTGAATTCGTGTTTTCGAACTGTTGATAATAATATTATGAATGTGTTTGAAAGTTTGTATTTGCATATTTGTTTGGAGGTTCTCGCCAAAAATTTCAATACTCATCATGTGTACGAGATTTTGAACAGAATTAAGTGTCGACTAAGTGAAGATGTCATATCTGAAACAATAACAGAAAAATACCTATCACGATATACTTGAAAAAAACTAAAAAAATAAAAATGTAGACGTAAATTTCAGCCATGTAATAGAAAAAAGTTAAAAACTCAAATAATAGCCTATGCAAATATACAAAAAAAAAATATAGACAATTTTCAAACATGTGATAGAAAAAAAACTCAAATAATAACCAATACCAATATACAAAAAAAAAATATAGACAATTTTTATCCATTTAGTAAAAAATATCTCAGATAATAACTAGTTAATATACAAAAAAAGTAATAATATAAATTTTCCATACATTTAGTAGAAAATTAAAAAATTAAAAATTAAACCATTAAAATGTAATTTAAATGTATGTTTGAATATAATCAAATTTACACAAAAAAAATGACAAAATTTGAGTTCTCATTTACACCGTCTCAAATAATTATAAATTCATAATACTAAATATCAAAAGCCAATTAATTAAATCTAAATGTATTATAACTTATAAATTAAAATTTTGACAAAATTTCGTTACTAATTTTGATTTAAATAAAGATGAAAAATTGAGAATTAAAAAAAATAGATGATAATTGAAATGTGAAAAAAGTGATAGAATAAAAGGTACGAAGTTGAATTTTTTTTTTAATTAATTTTTCTGCCAAATTTTTTTTTGAATTTTTTTGAGTTGAAAATGACACTGATTTGAAAGACACAAAATGTTTTATTTCCGATGAAATGACACAGTGGATTATTTCTCAGAAATTCCGCATGTTTTTTTTTTTTGAAATAAATGGGAAAGGTTCCCATCACTTTCATTTTTTCAAACAAAAGTATCCGTTACAAACTATCTTTTATACCCTTATCTATGTTAAAAAACCCAAAATATGTTTTCTGCACTAGTGTTACTATCTATAACACTAGTGCATCAGTATTATCTCCCTAATCTTTGTGACCATTTAAACCTAATCAATTCATAGTTGCCAAACAACCAAAAATATTCCTCTTCATCAAACGAAGACACCCCTTTTTTTATTGAACTGCTCGTATAACCTCTATACATTTATCAGATTCATTCCATCACTGAATTCTCTGTTTTCCTCTGGCACCTCCTTCATCCTCTCTATTTCTTCCTGCTGTCCCTTCATCGGATTTTGTTTGTTGTTCCTTTTGATGTTCACCTCTCCAATCCACATGCTAAACATTGTCTTCATCTCTGGCTTCCATAGACCTGACCAGTATACTAACAATCTTTTAATATGCACACAGAATGTATTAAACGATATTAACCTGCCCTTATTAATTGAACATCTATTTCTTTCCAGCCACCTATTCCATATTATTGCAGCACTTAATATCAATAGCACATTTCTATTTCTAATACCATTTATTATTACTATTAAATCTTCTAGCTTTTTTGGTAAGATCTGACAGTGAAAATCTCTAAGAAACAATCTCCAAACCTGCGACATAAATGAACACTGAAATATTAGATGGTCTACATCCTCTATCTGTTGACAAAAATTACAATTAATCTCCCTCCCATCCTTTGAGTTTCAAATTAGTTCTTACTAAGATTTTTCTATTGCTTACTAACCACAAAAATATTTTGATTTTCAATGGTATTTTCAAATCCCAAATTATACTGCTTGATGTATTTACCACCCCTCCAAATGTCAACCATCTAATTCAGCGAGTTTGGCACAAGTTCGCACAGATTCAGGCAAGTTTTGAAGTGAGTTAGCACGTGTTTGGGGCAGATCAGACGAGTTCCCGACGAATTTGGGACAGGTCAGATCGTGTTGGGTCAGAGGTTTGACGGGCCACGAATTTCCAAAAAATTGAGGCTCCCGTCCCACAATAGACACACGAATTTTTTTTCACGAATCGAGATGAATTGGAACTCCAGGTCGGATCAGTTACGAATCGAGCACGAGTCAGACAACACGCAGATCAACCCGTGCGAGTTTTTCACAAACTCTATGTCATTGTATGGAGCCTCAGCTTCATTATAGACATATTTAGCTATTCAGCTTCACTGGCCAAAACAGAAATTCCATGAAATAGATAACAGAAAAAAAGAAAAGAGAAGGCTCTATAGCATTATCTTAGCAACAAGGTTTTTCCAAGAACAAATTATGCTCAACCACGTTTGCAATAAACCAAAGTTGTATTTATGCCTATTATGAGAACAAAATAATCTTATCATGACAGTAATGATAACTGTACATGGAAGACCTATCATTTCTTCTCAAATGTTTCCCTTTTTTGCAATTTCTATAATCAGAAAGCAACACGACAGGGACACAAATGAGGAAAACTTGTAGTTTCAATATTTATGCAGAAATTCGCAATTTCAAAAACGATTGCATGGCTCAAAAAGTCTTGTAACAGAAGAGACTCATTTTTCTTAATAGCACAGACAATAATTGCACAAAGGAGGGTATGAGGCACCTGAGGCGCACAGAGCCTACCCCTTTGCTTAAATGATTGCAACAGAACCAGAATATGCGAAGAAATGTGAGGCACGAGAGGCGCACAGAGCCCACTTCTTGCTTACCTTTAAGACTTGACAACACTAAAACAGCACCAGGGAAACCCCAAATCAAAAGAGAAACATATTTTTGTTGATCAGGTTTTATTTCTTGCCAAAAGCACAGATAGTTTACAATGCAGGGAAAGGGCCAATTTTCCTCACAATATAGCTTAATTGTATCAAGAACAGATGGATGAAATTCACATTCTAGACTTTGAAATTTCAATTTTCTACTTCGATTTCTGGATTGGAAGATAGGCCATGAAACTGTAAATGTTACAGTATTTATAAAAGCTTCTGGTGCTGGCTCGGATCTTCTGTGGACTTGTGCTTGCTCAGCCTAGGCTTTGCCTTTCTAGCATCGTCACGTGGTGTACATGCAGGTGAGATGTGCCGGGGCCTCCCTTCCTCTTCTCACGCGTGCTACCTCTCATTACCTCGCACTGTTCTTCCTCGTGCCCCGACAGCTTGATGACCTCTGGTCAACAGCACTCACCTAGCCTCTTTAACTTTCTCACTTTAGCTTCTGCAAAGTCTCTTTTTAAACACATCGCAACCCTTCTCTTCTAATCTGAGGACGGATGTGAATCAAACACGCTGCTGATTTGAGAGGGAGAGAGAGAGATCAATGTAGAACGCATCTCTTTATTGATCCAAGGAGGTGAGGTGAGGGTGACAGATTGGCGGGAGAGAAGGCTAGAGCACGCCTCCAACCTTTGATTTGAGGGTGGTACAGTGTGTGCAGGGAGCTAGGGCATCGCCTCCTGTCGAAGTCTGTCGAGAGGGATGCAGGGTTGAGCATGCATTATGAATTAGCATGACTCTGAAAATATTCATTTTGTTTGTTTTTGATATTTTTGATTATTTTTTGACTTAGTATATGAATATTTGAATCTTTGCATGCATGTGTTAACTTGTAACTTAACAAAATTCTATTGTATAAGATTAGTACTAATTTGTTTAATAAATTATTAAATAAGAGATGAGTTTAATCAAACACAAACAACCGCATGTAAAGTGTAAACGCTATAAAAACAATAAAAAGTCAGGAGTAAACAAATTTTATACAATATTGATGAGTACTTTCTCAATGACTCTGATTTCATTTCCAAGGCTTTCTTCATTCATATACAAATTCATCTTTATCTTCATTCAATCCTTTCAAAAGACTACAATCTGAAATAAATAAAAAAGTTCTTAGTTTTCAGAAATTATATTTAAAAACTAGATTTTATAAATAATTCATATTGATTTTCGGCTATTGTATTTTAATTGATAAATAAAGTTTTTACTATCAGATTGAGAGTCCTCCCTTTTCTTTTCTTTTTTCTGTTCTTTGTTGGCTCCATTTTCTCTTCTTGGTGCTCTCTAGTGGTGGATCATTGATCTGTGCTGAAGTTAATCAATCCAAGTCCTTGGCCAGAGACTTCAATCGAGAGTAAAGACTATGATACAAATGAAAATAGTTCAGGAGGATTTGCACAACATTCCTTAGTGCCTCAATCTCCATCTTTTATGTAAGAAAAAACAAATGATGGCACTATCAGTTTCTATTTCTTTCTATATAGTAATATATATATAGTAATTTAAAAGATCAATGAAATTCAAAGAATCTAAAACAACAACCTAAAATTTAAACATTTCTAAACCCTAATCAAATAGTAAATTAAAATATCAGTGATAATACTCTAAACTCTAGCATGGAACGATAACAATGAACATTTCTAATGTATACAATAACTCATTCCCCTAAAGTCTAAATCTTAAATCCTAAAACAAGTCATCAATGAATATACCCTAAATCCTAAAACAAAACCCTAAATTTAACTGAATAATAAAAACGATCAATGAACAAATTGAGAGTGCAATCATTCCAATATTGATAAGTGAATTAATTTTGGACTAATTGCAAATCAATCATTTTTGTCACACCCCAGAAATAATGACTAGCTTAGGAGTGTTAATCCCGCCACGTGTACTTGATTACAAGTACACGAAAGGCTTAATTTGCCACTAAAAAATACAGATAAGATTTATTTATTATACTTAATTTTAAGAAAAAGCACACACATTTCACATAGTACATTATCATCCAACAAATACATATATATATATATAATCCAGCGTCTGGATACAAAGTTTACAACGAAAGCTAAACAAGAAAAATGAAATACATACAGAAGAGAACGATCCCATCAAAAGACGTGGGACCGACTCTAGCTAACCTACTACACACTAATCCCAACAAAAGGAATAAAAGAAACAAATTAAGTGACCTTCAAAACGGAAGACGTTGGGAGACTCCATCCTAGCGCTCTCCTCTGGATATCAAAGAAACTCCTGCTCCTTACCTGGACCCCACAACCAACCGTGGAACGTGAGTAATTTATAAAAATTACTCAGTGTGGATTAAGGTCCAGCCTTTGGGATTATATCCGATTCAAGGTTGGACCAATCACATTTACTGAGAATACCTATATTAAGTTACTACACCTAGTTTGTGTATTGTTTAACCATTAATCAATTTAAATAAATATTTAAATATATCCAAAAAAAAGACCATACGAGAAAGAAACCAAAATATTTATGAGGAATAGTAGTATATAATAACTAATACGAGGAATATCAAACTCCCAGTCAAATGAACATATCATCAAATTTTTGAAAAGACCCGGGTGTAGGACTTCAGGATTCACCCCCTTAGACGGGTCTAGTATGTCAGCCGCCAAATCTAAGGGTATCGTTAGACGGATCTAGTATATCAGCCGCCAATCTAACTTAATTATGAGTTTTCAGAACGAAACACCCTGGTAAAAATAGAGCAACTATAAAAGCACATACTCGATCAAAAGCGAACAGAGAAGCCTACCTCACAAAAAGAAAATAATAAACTTAAACTCTCGGTCTCAACCGTCATACGAAAATAAGAACCGACTACCCGTTTGAGTAATAATAATAAAGGGAACTCCCCATACCAACCAGTGGCCAAAGGGAAGCCCCAAACTTCCTCTGTACCAACCAGGGGCCAAAGGAGGATGCCCTTCGAATATTAGGAGATCTCGAAACATCGGCTAAATAGAAATATATAAGAACGGAATAGCTCTAATACTTCACATATGACACGCATACTCTAAATTGAGAAACCGTACCTTAATCACTCAAGGAGGAAGTATTATAATACATATACTAATAAGGATCTTTAAAAAACGAAACTCTCGAACTGGCACTACGAGCCATCAAGTGATGATCTCATTTGATGAGCATCAGCCGAATGTCTATGAAGACATCCCGACGGGAGGACCCCACGGGCGAAACCGCTTACCATACGTAATCCACTCGTCACGATGCCCTCACGCCACACATCCGGCTGGTGATCATCGGCCGACACTCATCACTCCCGACGAGAATATACATATAATGTTTATACGTATCTACCTATAAGTAACTAATAGTCTAATACGATCCGTTTATCGGATCTTATATGCAACATGAAATGCATATGACATGAGATGCAGGTTTGTCTCAATAGTTGGTACATTTACCGATATGCAAATTATGACAGTTCAAGTCCTACGGGCCTGATTAATTATTGTTGGTAGTTTGGTACCGCAATTCAATTTAGGTAAGATTGTAGGTCCTAATTAAGAGAGAGAAAGAAATATAATCCCCAGGAATTCACACCTGGAATGAAGCGCTAGCTACTCTATCGAAGGATCTACTGCGTCTGTGCTGTCCTCTGCGTCGTATACAGCAGTATGGGTCTCGTCCCCTGCGGGTGGGTCCGAGTCTACTAAATCTCCAGGAATAAGAGCAGAACCCGAGTTAAACAGGAACACTCAGGGGCTAGGTGGCCTCCAACGTCTCACCGGCCTCCACCTCCCTCTGTCCTTCTTCCTTTCCTTTTCGATTCTCTCAAAGCTCTCTAAGTTAAGCAAGCTATCTCAACACATGAGCCAAGCAACAAAAGAATAGAAAAACCAACTGAGTACAAGGAGCATCATTATATAACCCGAGGAGGGAGGCCAGGTAAGCAGATAGAGCCAGAGGACAGACAAGTAGGTCGCACTAGTTTGTGTCAGAAAGCTGGTACAATACACTCGATCGTTCGAGCTTAAGGTCAAAAGAAGGGACAGCGAGGTGTAACCCGCGTTAATGGCGACATGCCCTTTCGAAACGACAAGAGACAAGAGAGAGAGAATTTGTAAGGTTGAGTGTGAGAGAGCGAGATTAAAGGGAGAGAGCTGAGCAGTGGGGAAGGGTGACTCGCAGGATCGAGGGACAGTGCAAAGAGAAAAAGAGGGATCAACATTAAATGCCAGAGAGAGAAGAGAAAAGAGAGGTGAGGGTGTCACCTTAATGGCGGAAGAGACAGAAGACAGAGGGAAAGAAAGGAAAAAAAATAAAGAGAGAAGGGAATGAGACGTGGGAGAGAGAAGGCAGGGGAAGGGTTCAACAACGAAAGAGAGATAGAACGTGGGAGAGAGAGAGCAGCGAAATTTGTGGGGGTGGGTAGGATACGTTGCGGCTTCAACTTCGCAACACTTGATGTATTGACACGTTGCCCAAAAGGCTCTGACCCGCCTCACAAGAGCCCTTAAGTTTGGTTGTAGAAGACTCGAGGTTCCAAGCTATGTGGTCTCTGGTGTGGTGTTTCACTTCTTTTAGTTGAATGGGTCACTATCTGACTCGTTGTACAATTTGGTATTATATTTTATGCGAGGCTCATAGTTTAAATGATTTTAAAATCGGTGAAAAATTGAGAAAATATTCACCAACAACTTGAAAACCCTTTATTTAAATCTGTTAACAAATGTTTATAGATTTTGATATTACTTGTTGTTTTGTTGCATCCTGTAATTACTATAGCATTTGGTAATTTCTTTATTACTATGTAGATTTTGTTGTGACTTAAGTGTATTTATCGGGTTCATTATTTTAATTATTGTTCACGGTTATTTGTTACCAATTTCTTTTATTATGAAATTTTATTTATCATGCACGTTTGTTTAACTATTATTAATTGTCTTATTATTTGTCCCAATTTAATAATTGTATCTCATGTTGGAGAAGTTTTTGTGTGACATAAACTGTTATCTTAATTTTAGTTCAAATTTTATAATTTAATATTTGGAATATGTAGACATTCTAATTAAGTGTTTGGACTTTAGAAATGGTCATGCGGAAATTCTAACTTTATTCGATTATGATTTTGTCTTAGCTTACATTTTCAACATATATTCTTTTATTTATTTTATTATAATCATATGTTGTTTTTAAATCATATTCTCCTTTATATGTGGAGATTACTTAAATAAATTTTCTTTCTAATGTCAATCAAAATTTTGTAGGCCATAGAAAGTTTTAAAATTTCAAGTATTTCTCAAGTTAGATTAGATTTAATATTTTAATTAATTACGAATTTTATGATTAACAAGATAATATTTTTCCTAATATAATTATAAAAAATGACGGGTTTTACAATTTCCAATTTCGACTAATAAGTAATGATGAACATTGAGCGAAGAGGTGAGGGTTTTGTGGGTACGTACCTTTGAAATGCGGGTTAAAGACGGATTAAAGACGAGTTAATGACGGGTTGGGTCGATCCAATCTTGAGGCGGATTTGAGTCGGGTTTTTTCAAAAAATCATGATCGCAACTCGTCTTTGGCCCTCGATTTTTTGGACGGGTCCGCACGAGTTGGGTCGCGACCTCGAGTTTCCCGAGTTGGGTCGCGGTGATCCCAAGAGTCAGCCAAACATCCTGCCTTGATTCCTAGTGCCTTGAATTGATAGTTTTGATTTGGTACCGATATGTTTGAGCTTGATTTCTTTCCTTATCTTTTGAGCTTTACGTTGATTAATGGTTACCCTGATGATCTCCTCACTCTCCTCTTTCGTTTAGGATATAACTCATAGGCTAACTCTCAAAGACGTGAGAGATCGAGTCTATTGGTGGCCTCCAGTTTCAAAGCTCAGAAGGAAGAATGAGAAGGGGCGAGGAAGAGAACACGTGGCACTTTCTGATAGGTTAAGTTCTTATTATCTCTCATATTTCCCTTAATTCTGATTTGGTCAAGGGATTTGGGTCTCGAACATAAGGATTTAAAGCTTGATGTTTCACTGACAATGGCAAGGTTTAAGTCACAAACAGTGTTTGGTTAGGAGTTGACAATGGGGGACCCACGTGCCAGGTTTAATGAGACTCAAACCCAATGACGTTTTGGCTTTGGTTTTGTTTAGACTTGGTCTGCATGAGCCAAGAGGCTGACAAAGCTTTTGATTTGTATTGTGTTCACGTGAGCCCAGTTTATCCAAAGCCCAGTAAAACTTTGGAATTGATATAAAGGCCCAAATTGCACCCATATATTGTCTTATGCTTGAAAATAGAATTTGGATTATTGAAATCTGTTTTGAATTGTTTGGAGGCTCAAATGGTCGTTTTTTTTAGTGAAATAAAGTCCAAAAATTCACAAATCCTGTAGAATTTATTAGTATATGGCTTGACCAAGTTTCTTGAACTTTTGAACCTTGATTAATTTCAAAATGTTATATGTGATTATTTAATAATATGTCAAATCATGTTAATTATATATTTTATGTTCCAAATGACCATTCCAATCACATAAATACCTGACTAATTTCTTGAAAGATATTATTGAGCCTCTCTTTGCATATGATTAGGGTTTGGTGAGATTTTGTTTTTTTTCACATAAGATTCTCATTTCTTCCAATGTTGATTTGGCCTTTGTTTGATACTCCTTACATGCTTGATTATGCTTCTGATGCTTGTTTTATTTTCTTCTTATTTGTAGGCTAATAATTGATACATTTTTAGATACCAACACTAGAAAATATCAATAATGGTGTATCAAAATACTAGTGAACACACCAATAATAAAATAATAATAATACTAATAAAAAAATCAGAATAATGTTGTTCTTTACTTTTGTGTTTCTTGCAGGTATTGAGTCAAAAACACGAAACAAAGATCGGGTCAAAGTAGACAATCACAAACTCAAACATGGCACATACCAACATTAAATGAACAAATACATGAAAAAATTGGACAATCAGAAGAAGGGACCACAGAAGAAAGAAAAATCTTCCAAGACATGATGCACGATAACTTTTCACATACCGCATATCTCTAGCAAGCTAGGATTGATCGATATCTACATTTCTAGCTTGAGAGAGAGAGTTGAGAATACGAAAATAATGAAGGCTAAATTGTAAAACAGAAAGTAATATAATTATTAGAAAAGTATATATTAGTTAAAAACGTGATTGTAACTTTTGACTGTTAGATGTTAGAAAATATAGTCGTTAGCAACAAGATTGACCGTTGTTAGTCTATAATAGAAATATTATCATTACTATAGTAATGCTATTGTACTAACGATAAAATAGATTCAAAATTGTATATATAAAAATGTAAAGAAAAATAATAAGAGCATGGCTAAAATAATATGCATAGTACATCACATAACGTACTATGCGTCCATTTGTATTTAATTTGGTCATTAAATTGATATTTAAGTTGCTCAATAAATTCTTCATATCAAAATCTTGTAGGAAATAAAATTTCGTGATTTTTAGAGCTTTCTTGCTATTTTTTAAATATTTTTTAAAAACAGTCCAGAAATGACACTTTTGTAGTATTAAATCTGGACTGTTTTTAAAAAATATTTAAAAAATAGCTAGAAAGCTTAAAAAATCACAAAATTTTATTTTCTACAATATTTTCATATGAAAAATTTATTGAGAAACTTAAATCTCAATTTAATGACCTATATCTATATGCATAGTACAAAATGAAGTGTACTATGCATATTATTTTAGCCATGCTCAAATAATAAATATACAATTGTATAATAATACAATGAAATTTTCTTTCATATTTCTTCTCTTCTACTCTAAAAGCCCTAAAATATTAAACAATTATTGCAGGAAGGATGATGCGATGTGCCTCAAATAGCGCCGATAGGAAAAACCAGTCGAACACCAACTTGCAAATACACACACTGGTGCAGAATTGATTGCTTCTGTTTTGTTTGCTTTGGAGCCTATCCATCTGTTTCATCTGCATTCTTTTCGTTTCGGATTGCTCCAAGTCTGATTGCGCAAGGAATGATATGATAATAATTGAATCAATATTTGTGTGTTTTGTGCGCTTTTTAAGACAATTTTCATTAGAATAATGTTCCGTAGATATCACATTTGATACCGAATATCGATATCGACGTTATTATACATATTTAGTTGAGTTACTATATACATATTTGAGTTATTATGCATGTTATTACATGTTATTTTTGTATTGAAAAAAATATTATGCATGTTAACAAAATAACGTGCATAATAACTCAAATAACATGCATAACTATTTCAATACAAACAATAACATGCACGACTATTTCAGTATAAAAAATAACATAAATAATAACTCAAATAATATGCATAATAACATCGATATCGATAGTCGATACCAAATGTAATATCTATGTATTAAATCCCTTTTCATTAATACAAATTGCATGCAGCTGTCGTCTCGGTCAACGGCCTTAACTAAACTTGAACGGACCCAAATATAAAATATAAAATACCTTCTTGCGACCTATTCCACGAGACCACGGCTCTTTACACTCGTTTACTCTACACGCGTAACAGGCCTACACAGCTTGCATCACATAACATAGACTTGATGATAATCTATGGTTGTTGCTTGTTGGTTTGGTTGGGTTTGAACTTTGAAATGTCCAAACACTTTTTAGTTAGTCTGTTTCCGGAAGTAATAATATAATTAATCATAATCATCTCTGGTTAAGTACTCTTCTTTAATCATAGGTAGAAATACCGGTATCGACTTTTGCGTTGCTATTTTTTTCTTTTTTTTGTCAAATGGATGCATCAAGTTAGGTGAGGATCTGCATTTGTGTAGGGACAAATCACAAAAGTCATGCTTTTAGGAACCAAAGAGGAGCTAACCAGAATATCCCGGAAATAGAAAAGAGAGTGCGAAATGATTTGATTTCATTTATTTTGGGCCAAAACTTTTTGTTGGACCGGCCCGATAAGAATTGATATCATCTGCACTTCTTTGCACTTGTTTAATTTGTATCGTTGAATTAGATTTGAACGAATACAAAATTATAATATAAAAAACTTCTGAATCATATTATTAGCGGTTAGCCGTTCATATCTAATCGGAAGATTCAAATTAAACATATGCAAAAAAATGCAGAAAAAAAAAATGCGGAGAATAAAGTTCGGCCCATAAAGATCTACAAATCAACAAGATCAGTAATAAGAGATTTTAAGAGATGTCGCAAATAAATGTAGGCATCTAAAGGTTGCAGAGATAAAGAGCATTAAATTCGTTCTAATAAAAAAACAATTAAAAAATTTAACGACTGCATCTGATGCCTTTATTGTGACACTAAATTGGAAACCCAATCTGAAGAGGAAAGGTTTTGATTGTTCATGTCAAGATTCCAAAGATTGCTTCCCAATCAGAGCACCATCAATGCCGACCAATCAGTGACGCATGGTTCATGGACCGATCCATACATACACTATTAACATATCTGATATCTGATATCCATAGTTTTTCCTTCCAATTATTCCTTCTCTACAAAGGCACACTGTAGATGTCCAGTTCGGGGAAACTTGAGAGGCCTGATTTCAAACTAAGGTGCCACTGTGCCATTATGGGCTATGTGGAAGAGACCGTGTTCAGAAAAGTTTTTTTTTGTCTAATTCTGAAAAAAAAACTAAAAATTATCTCTAATTCTGGATTCAAGAAATTGATAGTGATGATCATATTTTGTCAGGGTTCATTTTCAGAGTAAATGCATACATTTATGATAAGAAATCAAACCACAAAATAATTAAATATGATGTAAAATTTGAGATCAATGTTCACGTCTGAAAGAAGCGTCCAAACATTGTGTTCAACCAACACATATGAATGTTAAGTTAAGATGCACGTTCAGACGTGAACGCTGACTCGAAACTTACTTGGTAAATTTTTTTTGTTTTGTTAACTCGAGTGATCTCGATTTCTGAACGCACCCTTCAATCAACACATGTGAACATTAATATAAACTAGGTTATTGATGTCAAAATTTTGAAAAGAAAGTCACAGGAGTAAAAACCCGTGTTCCATTCAATTCTAGATCAACTGGTACAAATTATTTATAAAGATTCTGCAACTAGTTATCAGGAATCATCACTTAACCAACTCGTTACAGATTCTGCAACACTGTTTAGCCGCAAAGGATTTTGGATTGGAGTCCACTGTAAGAATTGTAACTAGTTGAAGTAGTTGGACTCGATAAGTATGTTCCGTCTCACTTATCATTCGCTTAAGCAATAATCCGAAAAGCCAGGTGTAACCTGAGAACAGTCACTGTCCGGTGGGGTCCAGTCTATGTTTTTCCTGAGGCAGTCGCAATTAAATTTAGCCTTTGTGCTTCTTTGATTAATTTTTTTTACACTGTGTGCAAGTGCAACGCTGCCACTGGTCCATACAGATAAATAGATAATCGACACAGTTGTGATTTGTGAAGAAACTGGAAGAAAAATAGTACATTTTCTCATTTACACCCTCATATAACACGCCGACTTTTTTCTCATTCGTACCTTGTAAAAAAGGCGTCTTTTAAACAGGACCCTCTCCGTATCATTGGCGCTGTTGGCCCCGCCGCAGTCGCGTTTATCCGCCACAATTGATCCCTTGGTTACCATTTTTCTTATTATTTTTTCAAGTATTTAGCAAACCATTATGGTATTCACCATCGGGGACCTACTACATTTATGCTGTAATTATAAATTTATAGTGTACATTAATGAAATAATATGGCAAAATAAACACTCTATTTTTGTGACAAATAAAGAAATTATTTTAGATTGCTCCATTCCTATTTATAGTTATTATGTATTAAAAACATGTAGATTTGGAAAAAAATGATGGGTGTAATTTTAGATAATAGGACATTCACTTGGTACCCGTATAAAAACTTTAGACACTGTAGCCTAAAATATGTACACTAAAATAAGAAGAAAAATATCAAAATGCTGATGTGGATTCCATGCCGGTCTTGGAAAGTAGAACAAACACTTTTAGGGGTATTGGTGCAAAACGCACGTTTCTCTTGCAAGAAAATAGCCGAAAACAAAATATATGGCAAAATTAAGAAAGACCGTATTGGTAAAACCGAACTAATTCTCTTCAATTCTCCTTGAATCGATTCTTGATCGATTCCATTTAAAATCGCTTAAATCCTTTTGTTTCTATCAAATTTGGGATTGTGTATTAAATCAATTCGATCGAAGAGAGATTGGGGGCTGGCTGTTGTTGGTCCGATCTAAATTTGTGCTTCGCCAGCCATGATTGACAGTTCGAACTAAGAGTAGTGTTGCGATTAGGGTTTTCAAATTGGTAAATGGACGATAGCGAGCTAGAAGAAGGAGAGGCGTGCGAGTATACGCTTGATCCTGACTCCTACTCTTACATCGTAAGTTCCTTTTTTCAATTTGATCAATTTCACAATATCTAAGAATTAATATCGGTATGTGTTAATGTGTTTTATTAGATTTTCTTGCCGTGGATCGCTAGCCAAGAACTTAGATTTGTTTCATTGGGCATTATCGTGCCAAAACTGTAGAAAGTGGTTATGTAAAAGAAATACAAAAGGAAACTTCTGCAATTTAAAATATTCTGCTAACAAAAAGACATAATTTTCTTTTGTTTCTTAAAAAGGAAGAGAACCTACTTACGGGAAGGAGCAACAAAACTAGATAAAAAGAGAAGATTAGAACTATTGTTAGATTTAAGTATTGCGGTCAACTTGTTCCTGTTACAGACTCAATTCAAAAAGCATGTTCATTACACGATTAGACATAGGAAGTTTCATTTCTGAGGCTGAATTTCTGAACTCTTTTATACGATTTAACTTGTTAGATTTAAGTTACATGTGTTTAGGAAAAGAGATTTTGTTTTACCACCTCTTTTATTTTTCACAAGCAGCTTTTTTCTAATTTGTTTATTAATCTTTCGAACCAACTCACCATTCTTTTAACTTTTTTTTTTCAGGATGAGAAAATCGAAACCTACTTGGGGCATTTGCAGAAGGAATTTGTGGTAGGAGATTTATCAGCCGAGAACCTGGGTAAGATGAATTAACCACAGCCGTTGCTTACTTTTGCCTTCCCCAGATGCATTACATCTATTGTGAAATAACGTGAGAATGTGATTGACAGGGGCAAAATTTGGAGGTTATGGTTCTTTCTTGCCAGTACATAGACGTTCTCCTTCTGTTTTGTCTCAGCCAAGGAGCCCGCCTAAGCCACCCAACAACAGAAACTCTGTATCTCCTTTCAACCCCCCTCTTGAGGTGCCTAGTCTTTTTTCATTATTTTATATGATTAATTGAGAAGAAGAAATTGCAGGGTTGCTCAAATTTTCGATACCGGACTAATGGTTTCTTTCAACACCTTCATACAGAAGATAACAAATGAATGACCTCTACTTTTATCTAGATAATTTCATACCCAAAAAAAAAACAAATGATTGAACTCAGATGCCAAACCAAAGAACCTTGTTCATGATGTAGTATCAGCAGGAAACAACAGCAAAATTAACACTAGGAAAGAGAATAAATAAATTAGAAGAAATCTCCAATGAACCATTTAATAGATCTAAAGAAAAAGAGCATGACGATCAGATCAGGAATAGGATTTATCTCATTATGCAGTAATTTCAATTTATTTTGTTGTGCATTTGGATCCAGGGAACCCATCCCAATCGCTCAGTGGTAACAGGCACCTCAATTTCCTCGAGGAACATTCCCAAAAGAGTTCCATCAACAGATAATCTAACAAAGAAAGAAACACTTACAAGTGGGTTCAGTTCAAGGGAACTGCCTACTCAAAAGCACAATTCATCAAAAAATTCCATTGGTGGTGGCAGCACTGATCAAAAGACACTTAAAGTTCGCATTAAAGTTGGTAATGAAAATGCATTGAGGAGAAATAATGCCGCAATTTATAGTGGCTTGGGGCTTGACATCTCGCCTTCTTCGTCTCTGGAAGCTAGTTCAGGAGGAAGTGAAGGGCCCTCTGCTGAATCTCGAGGCATACCCGAGGAATCTCCTCAGTCCATTCTAGAGGTAACACTGATCAGTTTGCATTAGTTTTGTGGTTTCTTACCAATTCAGAAGATACAAAGGATGATAACTGTTGTTACTTATTAACATTTGAGACAGTAAAATCCTTTGGATTTTGTTTAATTTTTCTTTTTTGGGTTTTGAAGAAATTTTTTTGTTTTAATCATTAGAATGACATAACTAGATGGACTTGAGGTTGCCATTTTAGAAATTTTTTCATGAAATGATTATTTTGCCAGTGTCAGAAAAATTTCACCGTCTCAGATGTCCCATGCTTCATGCTTATCAACAAGCATTGATTTAATAAGCTAATCATTAATTTTCTTACTTATACAGACAATGACGTGCTCTCTGATACCTGGGGGGGTTCTTCTTTCACCTATTAAGGAATGCTTTATGAATTTCACTGAAAAGATAACCCCTTTGGTGAAAGATGCGCACAAGACTTCGCAAATTCTTTCCAAGTCAGATCACCCGAAAAAAGAGGCAAATACCCATAAACCAAAGAACTCCAGACCTGATGAGAAAGTAAACATGCCTTCTGGTCCAAAGATTTTGAAAGAATTGCCAGCTTTACCCTCCAAAGAACAAACAAGTGCAATTGACCTGGTAAAAGAGCATGTGGAATTAGTTGAAGGTGATCGGAGTTGTGCATCTAAAAGTGTAGAGAATGGGGATGCAAATTCAAAGGTTAAACCTAAACTGAAATCCATTAAGGGAGACAAGACGTTTGTGGAATCTAACAAAGGAAAGTTCAAAGACTCTTCTCTTGATAGCCAGAGAAAAAACAAAAGGGAATCAAAGAAAAAAATAAGCATCAGTAAAGCTGATTCAGTTGAATCTAATAAAAATGGCAACCAATATGTGGGGCCTAGTGATGCCGTGAAAAGTTTCCAAGAAATAGAAAATGCTGCAGAGGTCAAAGTGCAACCACAGTACGATGAGATAAGAGTGCAAAAAGAAAAGCAATCCAGTAACTGTACTTCGACGGAGAGAAAAAAAGGATCTGTTATGAGATCTAAAAAGTCAGACCCAGTTCTGAAAATTGAACTTGAAAAAGATTTTTCACGTGAGTTTCCGGAAGAGGATTTTCCGGAGAAGAAGAAGAAATCGGTTAGTGGGAAGATACGAAATGAGAAGGATTTTACTTCTTTGAGGGATTCTCTTCCAAAGGAGAGGTCCTCTAATACTATATTTGAGAAAGAACCAGCTTTGGAGGCGAAAGTTTATAATCCTGTTCCAGGACCTGGTAATCTAACGACTGCAGAGGCCGTGGTGCAACCGATTCTGCCAATGGAAATAAAAGAGGATTGGGTTTGCTGTGACAAGTGTCATAAGTGGCGTCTCTTGCCTTATTGGAGAAAGCCTGAAAGCCTCCCGAAGAAATGGCACTGTAAACTGCTTGATTGGCTGTAAGTCGTTTTTATCTTATTGTAGAATTTCAAGGACCATGATACAGTTTTGGTTTGTCTTATCTTTCTCTCTCATATTCAATATTTAGATTATATATGGGTATTTGTGGCAGTAACTCAATGAGCAATAACAGACAAATAATTAGATATTATGAAATTTTTTTTGATAAATTACACAGCATTTATCATCATACATTTGCCTACTGTGGAAGAGCTTGTAAATAGCTTGTCAATCATGGAGAAATAGTTCATAGTTATGTATGGCAAGCAAAATGTCAAAAGAGGTGTTTCTGATATTTTTTTATATTCCACTTTCACTTTGCATTTAATTAACCTAGAATATCAGTACCTCTATACTATCTTTTTTAAGTGTTCAAGTCCTGGTATCCCAAGCTTTTTGTGTATAAATGGTTTTGCAGACCTGGAATGAACCGATGTGATGTTAGTGAAGAAGAAACCACAGCTGGTGCAAATGCCCTTAACCTGGTTCCGCTCCCACTCCCTGGAACTGCAAATGCATCGTTTGGACTTCTACCTGCTGCTCATGTAACTGCACTACTGCCTGGTGCAGTCCAATCCAATAGTCTACCTAGTCAAATTCAAAAGAAGATGAAGGAACACAGAGAGGTTACTGACTTAACTAACCCTTTGAAGAAGAGAGAGAAGGCATCTTCGAAAGGTAATTTGGAGACAACTTCTTATGGCAGTGGTGGACTGGGTAGTGAAAGCAGGTCTGCTGATTATACGATGGAGAAGATGAGGGTTAAGTCCCAAAATTTGGGACGAATTTCTGATGGAGGTTTATTCCCTTTACCTCTCTCTTGCCTCCCCTGCCCCCCAAACTCCTCTTATGTTTGTCAATGAAGGTCGAAAACATTGGAGCAAATAAGTAGTCTTTCTTTTTCTTCCTTTTGCCTTCAGCAATTTATTAAAATTGGTTCATAGTTGCTTTCAGGCCTTTGGTGTTATATATTTTGTCTCAAGGTCTAGTGCTTTATGTTTTTCGATATTGTTCTTGTTCTTTCTTTTTCCCTGAAGGAGAGAATATGATTTTTGTTTTGGCTTTGTTTCGCAGGAGATATCGCGGGGAAAGTCAGCAACCATTCAAAATCCAAGAACAAGAGACTGGCTGAACCCGATGATTCCAAAGCATCAAAGAAAATGAAAAAAGAAGACTCTCATCCTTATGTAAAAGAAAAGAGGCCTGAGTCCGATTTGCCTGGAAATTTAACTTTTGATACGGCAAGGAAGTCATCTAAAAAGACAAGCTTAAAATCTTCCCTCGACGAAAGATTAGATACAAAAGGTACTAAAGTAGAGAGGCGAGAAAACTTTAGCACGCCAGAAATTGAGAGACCAGACAGAATGTCTGAGAGAATTGATGTTGCTCAAGAGAAAAAGACGAGAGAACAAAAGCATGGAGAAAAGGTTCCTAATTCAAATATAAGGGATATGGCATATTCACATCCATCAACAGAGGTCCCTAACTCAAATAGAAGGGATATGGCATATGCACATCCATCAGCAGAGGCTACATCAAGCTCTTCCAAGGTCTCTGGTTCACGGTCACATAGAAGTAAAACCAAGCTTCATGAAAGGAGGGGCTCTCCAGTTGAGTCGGTTTCCTCCTCGCCATTTAGGCATATGAGCACTGAGAAGCTCTATAGAAACGGAATACCAATGAAAGAGGAGGTAGTAAATATTACCTCATACACATTGCCGATGGTGAGCCCAAAGAGAGGTCCTAGCACAGAAATTGAGAGGCCAAGCAAGCAGTCTCGCTTGTCAGAGTCACAGAGAAGCACGGCTGGAGATTTGAAAACAGGTGTAAGTAGTAAGAACATACCACCAGAGCCAAATAGTTACTTGGAGAAGAAATCAGCCCGACTTGCTGATAGGCCCAACCATCAGGAAAACCGTGATGGTTCAAATCAGCATAAGATTTCAAAAAGTGAACTGAAGGTTTCTTCCAGATTAAAGGATAAACAAAGAAGCGATTCTGACAAAGGTAATATTTTTTGCAACCTTGTGAATCCCACACTTGGTCTGGTCCTGTATTGTTATGGAATCTATCTCCTACCAGTTTTAGAAACCTAAATAGCACAAAACTGTCTTTTCATTGGCCGTTGGTCTTCATTCTATATTTTCGTTTTACTCGTGAAACCAACTAGATACCTTGAAAGGTTAGTTGCATGTAGGAAAAATTTCTTTACCAGCGAATCTGATAGCTGGAGATACCATTATTGGCTAGTGCTTCAACTGTTGTTTGTGCTGGTAATTGGCTTAAATGTGGCAAACTATTAATCTTTGAGATAGCTATCTATTCTACTTGACTATTTGAACTCTGTATTAAGTTAAACTCCTCTTATTTTCAGCTGTAACTGATAAACCACAGCAAGTAGGTAACAAGCTGGTACCGGAAGTCTCTGGTACTCAAATGGGTGCTTCTGCAGCCAATGAAAATAGGATACAACAAAACGGTGATTTTCCAAAGGCACCACAGCCCAAAAATCCTGAGATTGCTAATGGATTACCACCCAATGCTGTTAGGCAAGCTGCTTCTAACCAACTGGATACATCCAGTCCTGCCAGGAGAGATGGCCATGCAGCTGTCAATGCTCTTCTGAAAGAAGCCCGAGCTTTGAAGCATACAGTTGATCGTATGTTGAAGCATACAGTTGATCGGACAAAGGTAATCAGTTTTTACGGGTTATGCTTGAATGTATAACTATAGCCTAATTCATCTGTATATACAAAGCCACCTCTCACTAGAATTTTAGTTCATGTATGCTCTGCACTCAGACGTCAATTGTGATGAATATTCTAGAACATTCATAGTGAGACTATGTTCTTAAGTTACTGACGTCTTGGTGGGCTTCGTCTCGTAGAATGATGATTCAGCGCTGGATAGCACAAGATTATATTTTGAAGCTGCCTTGAAATTTCTTCAAGCAGCTTTTTTATGTGAGCCTGCTAGTGGGGATACCTCTAGGCAAGGAGATGCTACCCAGGCCATGCAAATTTATTCAGACACTGCAAAATTGTGCGAGTAAGCTAGCAAAAATTTATTTTTGAACAAATTTGTTGCAAAATTGCAAATTGGCATTGACATGCTATTATATTACTTGACATCATTAGTGTGGTTTGTATGTTCATTTAACATTTCAGTCTGAATTACCTAAAGAAAAAAAAACTTAGATCTGTATGTCTTTATTCTGTGGTCAGAAATTATGCTTGGTCTGAAGGTTTGTTTTGAGTTGTCCGTCTTTCTTTGGCAGCTTCTGTGCACATGAGTATGAGAAATGCAAGAAAATGGGTGCTGCTGCCTTGGCATACAAGTGTGTAGAGGTCGCTTATCTCAAGGCAGCCTTCTATAAAAATCCTGGTGCTAACCGGGACCGCCATGAGCTACAAACAACTCTTCAGATGCTCCAGCTTGGTAATGCATCTCTATATCTCCAAGGACTACCGGTGTTTTAAGTGTGCGTTCAATGGATTAAGCAAGCATGTCAATGGTTTCGGTTACATGATTTGCATTGTCCTTTCGGGCATGACATTCATTGAGATGTTGTCAACTTGTTATTCATTTAAAGAGTATTGTACATGCGTTGGGCAATTTGTATTTACTTTGGTCATTTCAGATTGAAAGTTTCATTTTTTAATTTATTTTGTTCTCAACTGTACCTTTGGCATGTTGTTATAGGGGAGTCACCATCATCCTCTGCCTCTGACATTGACAACTTGAATAACCATGGATTGGCCAAGGTTGCTTCTGTCAAGGATTCGAATTCACCTCAAGTTGTTGGTGCTAACCATTTACTGGCTGTTCGCAACCATCCTCACATGACACGGTTGCTCGGCTATGTATGTTTCTTCTGTGCTGATATAAACCGGATTTTGGCATTTGAATAATAACAGGATTTGTAATTTCAAACTGATAAATTATTTACTTGAATGTTTGGAGTGTCTGGTATTACGTATTAGAATATTTTCTTTTGGATTTCCAAGGGAGGATTCTAAGTGGTATTGTGAGTCTCTGTCTTCAGAATTCTTTGACATCTGTGATCTATACTTCTGTTGTGCTTTCTATTCTACTCTGTACTGGATCTGACTTCTGCTCCTTAATATTATAACAGACAAATGATCTAAATTGTGCATTTGAAGCGACTAGAAAGTCATGGGCCTCTTTCGCTGCGGTAAATTCTGAAAATGGAGAGGTTGATGCAAATGGCATTGCCTCTATAAGAAGTGCCCTTGATTTTGGTTTCCACAATGTCAGGGAGTTACTCCAGCTTGTACGAGTTTCGATGGAGTCTGTATACCGTTAATATAAGTGTTTTCCACTAATCAGGTACCCCAACCCCTCTTAAGTATATTAGATATTT